>JAKXYG010000075.1:0-22949 GCA_025895645.1 Cardicola forsteri
ATATATATATATATATATATATATAGTTTTAATTTATTTAAAACTACTAACGTTTCTATTATTAAAACATTATTTTTAAAAAAGCACTTTAAAAATCTTTATTTAAAGTACATGTTTTTATAATTGTACTTGAATAATAATGTGAATTTGTTTAACAATACAAAACATATCCTTTTACATATTTTATTAAAAAAAAATTTTTTTACAAAAATATGTTTCATTAGTTAAATTTTACAATATTTAAATATTAGCTAAATTGTACTAAAAATTTTAAAATAAAGAAATTAGGTAGGTACATGTACATTGTTATGTCTACATGTTTTTTTTAAATAAATTTTTATATTTAAAATATTATAATTATTACATTGTATATTATATTTTATTTTTATAAATATTACATTACAGAAAAATATTAAGTTATTAAATACAAAAAAATTTTTTTATAATAGCACATAAAATAAAGTTTATTTAAATTGTTACTTAATTGTTTTTATAATATAATGCACTGCTTACAATATGTCATTTTTAAACATTTATAAAAACATTTACAAAACCATGTTTATAAACAATGTAGATTTATACATTATCCATTTTTAGTAAAAAAACGTTTTTTTCATATTTTTTAATAAAAAAATATATTTTATATTTTACCAACTGTTTTCAATGTTAGCATTTACAATTGTCAATAATTCATTGCCAAACGTTTATTATCCGGTTAAAACAAATACTTTTATATTAAGCACTACATTTTTATGTAATATAAAACATAGTAGCATTTAATTTATTAACCAAAATAGTTACAATAATTGGTTTTTTATAAAATATGTTTAAATATAGTAATATTTAAAAAAAATTGTATTTAAAATTTATAAATAAATTCTTGTAATTATGTCTATACATATGTTTAATTATTAAAACATTTATAAATTTTTTTACTATAAAGGTACTCTTAATCTAAGTTATATTTATTTTTTTAAGTATAAAAATGTTACTTATAAAATCACAAATCATTTTTTTAAAATAATATATGTTAATTAAAAATAATGTATATAACCCATTTATATAATTTAAACTCAAAGTGAGCAAAGTGCCTTTTAACATAACTTGTATTGTTACAAAAACAATAAACGTTAAAAAATAAATAGACATTTAAACTACTAAAAATCAATGAGTTTTAACAGTTTTGCAAAAAGTAATTACAAGCTACAAGTTGGTTTACAATTTTTTTATCCTCAGTTTAAATGTATCAACCTTATTGTGTCAAGGGTAAGCGAAAATTAAACAGAGATAAAAACATAAATAAAACATTAATATAACTAGAGGATATAATAATAAAATTGTGTAAAATTAAAGAGAGCATAGAGATCATATTGTGCTTTAACTGATGTAACAAATTTAGCATTAAATATCTTTAAAAAAGTGATACAGTCTCAACTTGGAATTTACTTTGAGTTTATTAAATTTAAGATTATAACCTGTGCAAGAATTCTTGTTTAACGTAAAAAAAAGTTGGAAATAGCCAGATAATAAAAATTAATATAACGAAATGAGAACACCTGAAGCCTATTATTGCATAAAAAACTATTTTTTTAAAAATAGCCTGTCTTAATACGGCAAATGTTTTAAAGACCTAGGTAAATAAAAGATCGCCTTTTCATTTTTTAAAGATTATGTGTCAAATTTAAAAACAAATGTAATAGCATGGGCACAATATTCCAAATGTGGCATATAAAGCAGACGAACACATTTTTGGTCAAAGCTAATTAAACTTTTTTTGAAGAATGTAGTTAACCGATAGCAGCTTTTAATTTCTCTAGTATAATAACTTGTAAACTTAATCGTAGGGCCCAGTAATATTTTTATAAACTTAACTAATTTTATCGGTTGTAAGTCATGATGTAGCATAGTAAAAACGTTCCCAAATAGTGTACCAAAAGAGATATGCTTACATTTAACTAAATTTAGTGAAAAAAAGTTTATAGCAGCTTAATCATAGATGTTAGTGACGTCAAAGTTTAATATCATTTACATAAAGCAAAATATAAGACTGAACTACTGCTAGTAAATTATTGATAAATAGAATAAACAATAAAGGTTTTAGTACCAACCCTTGAAACCCACCTAAACTAATTTGGCATGGAAGTAATAAATCTGTGCCGATTCTGGATTAAAAAAACAATTTTTTTAGCAAACTTGGGTTTAGTAAAAATTAAAATTCAAAATGAATCAAATGTATTAAAACTTTTTTAATTAATTTTTAATTAATTCTACGTTATTGTCGTATAAAGAACTTAGTTAGCCAATGTAAAAAATATTTCCAAAATTAGGTTTTCTAAAATTGGGAATACCTGTTAAAATGTCCAAGTTACTCCTAGAGTTACAAGAAGAGAGAAATACTTTATAAGACAAAAAAAGTGATTACCAAGTCCGTTCATGTTTATTTTAAAAGAGTTGTGTAATAAACAAATATTTAACAAATAGCAATAAGAATAAATAAACATTACATATACATTTATTATAATAAACATTGTATTTTATATTTGTATTTTTGTATTTTACTTTTATTGTTTAATATATTTTTGTTAAAAACGCATATTTCAACAATTGCATGTTTAGTAAAATTAAATTAATTGGTAAAATGCAGTGTATTTGCAAACTTAGGGTTACACTGAATATATTTAGCAACCAATTAAAACTACTGACAAATATTCTTTTATTTATTAAACATTAAGCCTATAAAACAACCTATTTTTAAAGTAATTTAATTATTTTGTGTTACTTAATTGTTATTAATATTATTATTATATAAAATATTTTTGTTTTAAAAATAAACATTGGTTAATAAAACAACAATTACAGCAAAACAACAACATTAACAACAAAGTCTCGTTTGCATTAAAAAGTCTGTACATTGAAGATTGAGCTGTTATTTGGCTTTTACTTAATTATGTCAGTTTTGTTATCCTGTCACCCAGATACGTGCAATTACTTTTTTTGCTGTGTATTGCCAAAATGGTGTCCTTTTGATTGTTTCCATAGCAGTATACATTTTTTATAGAGACCAGGTTGCTAACCTTGCGCGCTCAAACCTTCTTTTTTTATCTATGCTTTGGACTGGCTACACTAAAACATTTATAGTTTAAACTAGGCACATTTATGTAATTGTATTTAATTTAAAATAATGTTTCATTTAATTTTTTTGTAAACCACAAAAAAAAGTGTGATAATTATGTTTTTATAAATATTGTTGTTCTTGGCGAATTGATATTATTCTATAAACTTTGACTTTCTAACCCACTAGTCTTAGGAACCAAGATTTTTATTAAAATTGAGGATTTTAAGTAATACACATTTTATATATAGAAGAAAATTAATTAATTATCTCATATCTTGTTTGTGTTTATACTGACTTTATTTTAATTGTAATTTAATGTTGTTTTAACATACAACCATTACAACAATTACTGCAAAAAAGTAATTATTAAACTAAAACCTCTCTAGCATACAAGAGAAACGTTACTTTAATTATAAAATATACCGTATTATATAATAATTAAAAAAACTATAATTATATATACATATATATTGTAAGTAAAAACAATTATATAAAATATCATTGGGTGCAAAATCGGAAATGGAGTAAAATGATTAACATGATTTATAACGTCAACTATTAATAAAAATACAGATTACACGCAATTTGTTCAGTTACCAAATGATTAAAAACATTACAAAGTTCAAAAAATTTAATAAACTATGTGATCGCCTTTCTTTTAAACAACCTGATCTAGACGTTTTGGAATGTTGTCGATAAAAGTGTTGATATATTTTTTTTTCATCTCATATTGAACAACAAACCAAATGCGTTCGCATAAATCCTCAATTTCGGTATGCTTATTGATATTACGCTTTAGCATACTAAAAAAATTTTTAATAACATTGATATCCGGACTGTTAGGTGGCAATTGAGCGAAAAACAGTTTTTTTTATTTTAGGCCCTCTACTGTCTAAATGTAAATATAAAGCAAATATAGTGAACTTAGATAAATATGACGTTACCTTTTTGGACGTATGACATAAAGCATTGTCCTGAAAAACAGTAGTAACCCCGTGTAAGTGTGCTGCATTTCATAATAAAAAACATCCTTTATAACTGAAACAAATGTTTACTATTTAAGGTACCAGATATAATTCTCCATTTGATAGGTTGATTATACTTAATACCAAACCAACACATTACGTGTCGAGGATGGGCTTTCTTTTTAACAACCGGGAGTGAATGTTTTTAAAAGCTTGTCCCACACAACACTTTGTTTTTAAAGCCAAATAGTTTATTCCAAATCATTGTTTTATTAGCAAAGTATACGGAACGTCAATAACATAAGTGTCGTTCACTCCATAGTTTACAAAAACCTAATCTGTCATCCTTTTATTTTTTGGTAATAAATGGCTTAATCTTCGGTGATTGTAGAGCTAAACCGGATTCAATTGCTCTGTTTTTTATAATGAAATATGTAAAATTATTTAAATTATTTTTTTTAGATTCTGAAATAGGTTTATTATAATTTTCTTTTAACTTTATAATAATTTTTTAATCATCTGTACTTGTTGTTGCACGTTTTCTTTCATAATTTCGGGGTTTTTGACCGTTGATAATCCGATAAATTGTTGAAAGGTTAACTTTATATAAATCTGCTAATCTTTTCGGTAAAAATCCTTTATTTTTTAATTTTTTAATAATACGGTATTCATTTTCGGTGAAATGAAAACATTTTTTATCACTATTCTCCATTTCAAAAACAATACAATCAGAAAGCAAAATTAGCGGATGAGCGGAATCTCAAGGTTAAACGTAAATAATAATTTATTAGATTTATTTTTAAATTTTTATTTAAAATTAAAAAAATATTTTTTATTATTTTTATTTATATAGATTAGAATAATTAAATGTTTATTTTTGATAATTATTATGACATCACAATCAAAGCAGATTTGAATGTGTGTTTACATCAATTTTAAGAATTAGTTATTGTTCATTTTTAATGAAATTAAGCATACAAAATAATAATAATTTAATTCTTATAAAAATTGTGTAATTTTAACTTATTATCTACGTTAATATAGAAGTAGCTTTTAAAATACGCTATTTTGGCCGACTCAGCCTTCTTAAATAAATATTTCTAAGTATATATAAAGGATCTATGAAGCACTAGACATTATTTTTAATTCCCGATATTTGTTTTTACGAAAAAACAATTGGACATAACAAATTTATTTATATTTAATACCTTTGCAATTTTTTGCGTTAATTGTTAAAATGGGTGTATACATTATACATTATTTTATAAACTCTGACTTTCTAAGTATATAAAAAGGATCTATGAAGCACTAGACATTATTTTTAATTCCCGATATTTGTTTTTACAAAAAAACAATTGGACATAACAAATTTATTTATATTTAATACTTTTGTAATTTTTTGCGTTAATTGTTAAAATGGGTGTATACATTATATAGTTATCTAAAATAACTACATTATTTTTAAATTTGTATACGTATATAAAAATAATAGAAATTGTAACAGTTTATATATAAGCCAAAACATATTGTAAAAAGTCAAGTCTAGTTGAGAAACATATTCTCAAAGAAACAACACAAGGACACTATTTTATTAGATTGTGGCAAAAAAATAAAAACAATATGATTTTAATAACAAGGTTTGGCGATGTTTAAATATAAGTTCAATCTTTAATATGCACAATTTTTAAACTGCAAAAATTAATGTACATTTATATAAATCAATTGTGTTGACTAATATTTTTCAAAACAAAAGGGATTTCAAGTGCAACTTAAGTAAAATTTTTGTTAATTGTGCTCAACTCCTATATTAGTTGTATATTGACCAAACCTTAAACATCGCATTTAAGTAACTTTTTTTAAACTAAAAGTAGACATAATCAAACTTTATAAGCACTTAAAAATATTGCTTACCTTGACTGTTTGGATAAAAAAATGCTCGTTAACCTTATTCTAGTATACAAACTTTTAAACACTAATTAGCTTAGGTATTTGTTTTTCCTAGTATAGAGTTTAGTCCTGTTTGTGTTTCTATCATTCTTCACACAAAGTGAAACAATGATTTGCCCATCAAAATTAGTGGACAAAATATTGATATTGTTGAATCTTTTACATATCTGGGAAGCATTATTGGTAAAGACGGACAAACCAAAATTGATGTTAAAGCCAGAAATAGTAAGACAATGTCAGTCTTTAATAAACTCAAATTAATATGGTCATGTTTTTCAATTTGCCTAAAAAAAAACTTTGTTTGTATGCATCAATAATTATTCCTACGGCAATATATGGGAGTAAAACGTAAAAACGTACGGAGAAGATTGATAAAATGGTGGATGTTTTTTATTGCCGGTGTCTTAAAAGTATTTTAAAGATTACCTGGCGCGATCACATTTTAAATGATGAGATCATAAAAAGAACTAACTCTCGTTTACTCCTGACATCATTACAATTAGACAACGAAAATGACTTGGTCAAATTCTACGTTTACCGCCCGAAAGACCAGCAAGAATGGTTTTGAAATAAGCAATTGTAAATGGTAAAAAAAACGTTGGCAGACCAAAGAATGGGTCAAACTATAAGAATTTTATTATTTAATGAAATTAGACACCTAAAAAAATTATTAACGTTTTTACCCAGTAAGAAATAGTTTAATAAAAGCCAAACAGCAAGATAATTAAAGAAAACGATAAGCCATCTCTTTAAAAAATTATTTTAAATAAGTAAATAAATAAAAGTAACTAATATGGAAAACTCTAAATAAGAACGCTTGCAAGGGAATTTACATATTTTTAAATTTTTAACATTGAGAAAATATAAAAAACGATATCAAATAATAATTTTTTTATAATTAGTGGCGCAATTACATTTTGTGTCCTTAACGTGTTGCTTAGTAGCAACCAAAATTTTTTTTTTGGGAAGATGTTAGAACTGGTTTAGCTGACTATGAAAAATGTACTGAAGTGAATTACTTAATTTTTAGAAAGTTTATTTTTACCATTAAAATGTTAAAAAAATTTGTTACCACGGTTTTAGTTTAAAATTCTAAAAATTTGGAAACTATAATTGGTAAAGTAAAAAAGATTTTCTCTATTCTGGTTTTAAAATTATAAATCTTAGTAAAAAAAGTTTTTATACTCTAAAAGTGTTTTTAAGATTTTCTCCAGTTATTGTAAATTGATTTTGCATCAATTAGACTATTAGCGGGCTGCGACTGGTAATTCGAGAATAATCCGGAACAGAATTCGTAAACCCATCTGCCAAATGCACAAAAAATGCCAAGTTTTACAACATCTTGCAGCGTTGTAAGTCACATTGAAATGAATTGGAGAAAGTTATATTCAGAAACACTAACTAAGACATAAATTGTATAAATACAAACAAAACTAAACTAAAAGAATAACAAAAATTTTTTATTTAAAAAATATTTAGCAACCAGTGTAAACAATTATATAGTTTATTAAAAAAGTATCGCTAAAACAAAAATAATTGATTAAAAAATAAAAACAAATAAATATATACGGAAACAACAAAAAATAATACCATGTGTCTGTATAAAAATATATAACAATTGCAAACAGTTTAAAAAAATTAATATTTTAATTGTAAAATAATATGTTTGTTTACTTTTAACAAATAATAAGCAATTATCCAAATGGGTACAACATTTCAAACAAGAACTTAACCAGCATACACCAAATGCGTTTATAGAATTTGATAACAATAAAAAACTACAAATTTGTATTAAAGACATTTACATTATTACTATTACTATTATTTATTACAAAACTCTTTTGCTTAAAAACAATAAAATATACTATTTTGCCTTGTTTGGATCAGAAGTAAATCAATTTAACCAGTCCCATGCCTAAACAAAAAAAGAAAGTTTGAATGCAAGTTTAGCAACCTGACCTCCAAAAAAATTATACTACTACGAAAACAATACAAAAACATTATTCCGGAAAACAAATAATGATTGCACGTATTTAAATGACAGAGTTACACAAATGACAGGGTTGAATAAAAGCGGGAAAAAACCTCATTTTTTAATTTCTAGATTGTATTATTACAAAGTGCCATTTTTATTGCAAAATGTACGTATGTTCCTTAGTGTATATGTTAATTTAAATTATAATCTTTTTTAACCTTAAACAAAAACTACAAAAAATTACTTTTATTTTTGTTAATAAACTATTTTTACAATTTGCCAAAAAATAAACTTTAAAATATGCAATGAATAGAAAGATTTAACAAAAAATAATAAGACTGAACAACAAATGTACTGGGTAAACATTTTACAATACTAAATAAACAATAGGTTTTAACAATATTACAAAAACTGTTGGATTTTTAAAAGAAAACAATTATAAACAAGTTTTTAATTTAATAATATCCACTGCAACAAACAAATGCAAAAATAAAAATAGTAGATATAAAAGCAACAAATATTTTTGTGTTTAGAAAAAACAAGGAGCTTCGAACACCAGGTTAACATCCTGGTTATTGTAAAAAAAATTGTGTTGCTACTAAAAAATTAAAAAGAACACCGTTTGGGCAAACAACGGCAAAAAGATAACAATTAAACAAAAAAACGTAACTTGGTTATATGCCCAAAGAACAAACACAATTAGTTTTTAAATGACAAAAAATATTAAAACAAAGATTTAGGTAGAATACGGAAACGTTAGCTAAAAAAATTAAACTAAATGTTTTACTAGATTAAACAACACATTATTGCAAAATGTTTAAACACATAAAAAAACTTTGCTGTGTTTTTTTTAAATTACAGGACTTTTGCTATTATTTTGTCCGTTCATGTTTACTTTAAAACAAAAAAGTTGTGTAATAAATAAATATTTAACAAATAGCAATAAGAATAAATAAACACTACATATACATTTATTATAATAAACATTGTATTTTATATTTGTATTTTTGTATTTCACCTTTATTGTTTAATATATTTTTGTAAAAAAACGCATATTTCAACAATTGCATGTTTAGTAAAATTAAATTAATTGGTAAAATGCAGTGTATTTGCAAACTTAGGGTTACACTGAATATATCTAGCAACCAATAAAATAACTGCACCAATTAAAACCACTGACAAATATTCTTTTATTTATTAAACATTAAGCCTATAAAACAACCTATTTTTAAAGTAATTTAATTATTTTGTGCTATTTAATTGTTATTAATATTATTATTATATAAAATATTTTTGTTTTAAAAATAAACATGGGTTAAAAAGACAACAATTACAGCAAAACAACAACATTAACAACAAAGTCTCGTTGGCATTAAAAAGTCTGTACATTGAAGATTGAGCTGTCATTTGGCTTTTACTTAATTTTGTCAGCTGTCACCCACAAACGTGCAATTACTTTTTTGCCGTTTTTTGCCGGAATGTTGTCCTTTTAATTGTTTTCATAGCAGTATACATTTTTTACAGAAACCAGGTTGCTAACTTTGCGCGCTTAAACCTTCATTTTTTATCTATGTTTTGGACTAACTAGACTAAATTATTTATGGTTTAAACTAGGCACATTAATGTAATTGTATTTAATTTAAAATAATGTTTAATTTAATCTTTTTGTAAACCACAAAACAAAGTTTGATAATTATGCTTTTATAAATATTGTTGTTCTTGGCGGATTAATATTATTTTATAAACTCTGACTTTCTAACCCACTAGTCTTAGGAACCAAGATTTTTATCAAAATTAAGCAATTTAAATAATACACATTTTATATATAAAAGTAAATTAATCAATTAGCTCATCTCTTGTCTGTCTTTATACTGACTTCACTTTAATTGTAACTTAATGTTGTTTTAACATATACATTATATAGTTATCTAAAATAACTACATTATTTTTAAATATTTTACGTATATAAAAATAATAGACATTGTAACAGTTTATATATAAGCCAAAACATATTGTGAAAAGTCAAGTCTAGTTGATAAACATATTCTTAAACAAAAAACAACACAAGGACACTATTTTATTAAATTGTGGCAAAAATGTGAAAGCAGCATTGATTTCATTAACAAGGTATGGCAAAGTTTAAATATAAGTTCACTCTTTAATATGCAAAATTTTTTAGGTGCAAAATTTACATTTATATAAATCAATCGTGTTAACTAATGTTTTTTAAAACAAAAAGGATTTCAAGCAAAACCTGAGTAAAATGCTTGTTAATTGTGCTCAACTTTTATATTAGTTGTATATTGACCAAACCTTAAACATCGCATTCAGGTAACGTCTTCTAAACTAAAAGTAGACATAATCAAACTTTATAAGCACTTAAAAATATTGCTTACCTTGACTGTTTGGATAAAAAAACTGCTCGTCGACCTTATTCTAGTATACAAACTTTTAAACACTAATCAGCTTAGGTATTTGTTTTTCCTCTACAAAAACCCCTGTAAACAATAATGCCTAGAATTTAGTCCTGTTTATGCTTCTATCATTCTTGACACAAAGTTAAACAATAATATGCCCATGAAAATTAATAAACAAAATATTGATACTGTTAATTCTTTTACATATTTGGAAAGCATCATTGGTAGAAACGGACAAACCAAAATTGATGTTAAAGCCAGACTTAGTAAGGCAATGTCGGTTTTTAATAAACTCAAATTAATATGGTCATGTTCTTTAATTTGCCTAAAAAGAAAACTTTGTTTGTATGCATTAATAGTTATTCCTACGGCAATATATGGGAGTGAAACGTAAAAACGTACGGACAAAATTGATAAAATGGTAATGTTTTTATTGCCGGTGTCTTAAAAGTATTTTAAAGATTACTTGGCGCGATTACATTTCAAATAATGAAAACATAAGAAGAACTGACTCTTGTTCACTTTATGCCATCATTACAATTAGACAAAGAAAATGACCTGGTCAAATTCTACGTTTACCGCCCGAAAGACCAGCAAGAACGGTTTTGGAATAAACAATTGTAAATGGTAAAAAAAAGGTTGGTACACCATAGAAAACAAGGTTAAGAACTATTCGGAATTGAAATGAATGGTTTATAAGCAGAATGTTCAAATACGTGGAAACATTTAGTTGTTTCATGTTTTCTTTGAATTACGAGACTTTGATGTTAATTTTTGCTGTAATTGTTATTTTATTGCTCCATGCTTATATTTTAAACAAACGGGTTTTGTAATAATAATAATAATAATAATAATAATAAAGATTATTGTAAAAAATCACAAAACAATGAGTAGAGTTTTCTTTTTTCCTACCTTGTCTTTTAAACATGGTGGTTTTTGCAGGCTTAGTTTAGCGGTACAGCGCTCAATTTGGACATAGGTTGCCATGTGTTATATATATAATTATTTTATTATTGCATTAACAAAAATAGTGCTTATTTTGCTTTAAAACAAAAGTAAAACTCATGTTTTAATATATGTATATATGCTTAAAAAATATTCATAATTATAGTAATATTAAATATTATGTAATGCATAATTTAAATTTATCTTAAGCTAAGCAATTTATTCTAATCACAAATAATAATGTAAACATTTAACTTTTTTATTAAAAATATTTAATTTTTTTAAATTATTTATATAATGTCAACATTTAATTACAATAATACTTACTGTTTAAGGCTATAAAAAATTTGTAAATTTTAATAGAAAATTTTAATTATTAATTTTATTTTAATTACAACAATTATTAATAGTAACGTTAAGGATTAAAACAATGTTTTATATAATAGTTATTATTATTATTATTATCAATAATTTTTGTGTTTAACATAAAACAATTACATTACACTTCTTTCCAAAATATTGAATCTTTATAAATAACATGACACATTTCCAATTTTACTTTTTTTAATAGTATACAATATATATTTTAAACTATATAGCACAGTACATTAATTTGAATTAATTTATTGAGTTACATATAATTTGAATTGCAGATTAAAAAAAGAATTTTTGCAATTTTATGTATTTTTCAAAAAATCTCATATTAAGCATTTTCTGTTTATTTCTCTTTTGGAAGCCTAACATATGTTTCTTAATGATTTAGTTAATATTCTAATAGTACTGTTTTTATTTAAATTATTTTGTTTAATTAAACTATTATATTTACAAAACAATAATTAAAACAAAATTATTTAAAACATAATTTAATAGTTTTATTAATAAAATAAAAATAATTTAATAAAAATAAAATTTTATTTATATGCTTCTTACTTTACAAAAAAAACTTATATTAATATTTAACAATTTATTAAACCTAAACGTAAGTTTTTCTTTAGTACTGCTAATTAAATATAATTTTATACTCTAAGTCAAGCGTTGTATCGCTTAACCACCACGGCACATTAATATAAATAAAATAATTTAATTATTATTGTAATTATTATTTTTAATTATTTCTTTTAACAAAAAAATGTTTAATATATTGCATGTTTCTAAATTATATATTAGCTTTCAATAGCATATTTAAAAAAAATTACTTAAACGTCTTGTGCTACATGAAACACTTAACCATATTTTAAACTGGCTACAAAATTAATTCTCAAAAAGAAAACAATTTACACAAATTGGTCGTAATAAATCACAGTTAACAAAAATATTTATGGAGTTTCACAAAATGCAGTACCATCTCAGTTTATATTTTTATTGTACGTAAATACATTGCTAGTGTCAAAACCATTACTTTTGTTTAAATTTGCAGATAATATGGTATTGTGCACAAAAATTTCTCCAATCAATGATCTAAACAATTTTAAAAATTCTATTACTAAAATTGAACAATAGTCTACTAACTTTAATATCAATTTAAGTCCATCAAGATGCAAGTTTGTTAAATATACAATGAGGCGTCTAAGAGAAACAATAGAATTAAACAAAACATTCAAATTAAATTAAACAAACATATACACCTGTAACAAAATTAAATATATTGGTGTAAACATAAATAGCATACTTACCTGGTGTAATTATATAAAGAATATACTTTTAAAAAACAACTTCTTATGCTACTATATTAAAAGATTAAGAAAACTAAATGTTAACAATTATATTACTAAATTGTTTATTACATTATATTTTTATCATATAATATTATATTGCTCACTTATAATTTTTCCTGGTTTATTAAAATAGGATTACGTTGTTTTAAAAAAATGCATATTATTGGCATTAAAATTTAGAGAAATCTAATATTCTATTTTATTGAATGATATTGTTGATTAACAATTTAAATCCTGTATACAATTAGCACCAAAGATTAAAAATAATAATAATCACCCACTACATGCAGCTTTTAGCAATTTTAAAACTTCTGGAAAAACAAAAAAACGTACTTGTACATAAAAACCAAAACTATTCAATAAAAAATTCTTGTCTACTTTTTTTATTCAGAATATTAACAAATCCAGAATTAAACAAAATTGAACTAGTAAGAAACCTGTTAATGTATGAATTGTTTTACTCACGCATTTAGTTAAACTAATTTGACATTTTACATTATAATGTAACCAATGCTAATCTATTTTTTATTTGTATTTTAAACAAAATGTTGTTATTTAATTTCTAATCGTAAAATAAGTTTGATATATGTTTTTATTTTTATAATTATTTTTTAATTATTTGTAATACTTGTTATACTTTTTCCCAACATCATTGTAAAATTAACGTTTTTTGACCATTAATAATCAGATAAATTGTTTAATAATTATATGAATTTGCTATTATTTTTGATAATGTTTTTTAATTTTTTAATTTTTTGGTAACACGATATTTATTTTCCGTAAAATACAAACATTTTAATCATTATTGTCCATTTCACAAACAACACAATCAGAATTCAAAATAATCAGATAACAGCAATCTCAAGGTTAAACGTAAATCTTAAATTATTAAATTTTTTTTATTTATAAATATTTTTAAAGTTATTTTTATTATTTTTATTTATGTAGATTAGAATAATTAAATTTTTATTTTAATAAGTATTATAACATTATAATTATGGCAGATTTAAATGTGTATTATTTATGTGTATTTATTTAGATTTTATATTTTATATCTTTTCCGTAATTTCTAAAATAATTATTGACATGTAAACATAAAGGTCTACAAAATAAACGCATTTACTAAATTATTAATAAACTATAATATGCAAATTTTGTTTTTATTATTTTTTATTATAATTTATTAAACAATACATAATAATTATACAGCGTTTGCCTAATAATAAAACAATAATAATAATTATTATATACACTATATATAAATTACATACATTGTATAAATGTTTTTTAATTTTATGTGGTAATATTATTCGTTTAAGTTAGATTACTGAATTTAACCATTTATGTGTTCTTTATAAATAACAGTTTAAAAAATATTTTTAATCAAATTTATATTTACTTGATAATTATTAACTATTTTGTAAAACGTGTGCACATATAGTTAGTTTAATTTGTAACAGCATAAATAGATCAGATTTAAATATGCATTTAACATCAATTTTAATAATTACTCATTGTCTATTTTTAATAGAATAAAGCATACAAAAAGGTAATAAACAATTTTTTATAAAAATTATGTAACTTCAACTTATTATCTACGTTTATATAAAATTAGCTTTTAAAATATACTATTTTGGCCGACTCAGCCTTTTTAAATTAATGTTTCTAAATATATATAAAGAAATTATTAAGTACTTTACATTATTTTTAATTTTCAGTATTTATATTTGCACAGATACAATTGGTTGTAACAAATTAATTTAGATTCAATACTGCTATAAATTTTTTTGTTAATTTTTAAAATAGTAATATATATATATATATATATATATATATATATATATATATATATATATATATATATATATAGTATGTACAAATTGTAAATAATGTTAATTTGCAATTTTTGTTTTTATTAATTTGTATTACAAAATATTATACATTAAATTATAAATATACACTGTCCGCCTTATAACAAAACAATAATAATAGATATAATATTATTATATTATTTGTTTAAGATAGATTACTCCATTTTATAATTTATAAACATTATTTATATTTAACAAATTAAACAATATTTTTAAAAAATTTTATAGTATTGATAATTGTTAATTAGTTCGTAAAATTTTAAAATATACTTAAATATTTTAAACAACTTTTATAAAAAACTTAAAATGCAAAAATTATATTTTTTTAAATATATTAATTTAAGCTGTGCAATTATTAAAAATTAAAAAGTAAAAAGATTGTACATAATATATAAAATATTATAATGGTAATAAATGCAATACATGTTTTTGTTTTATATATTTTTACCACTAATTTAAATTTAGAAGCGCCATTAATTTACGAAATAAATAAAAAAAAATTATATTAATAATAATATTATAACACTTGTAAATTAGGATTAATCAGATTTATTATAACTTATGATTGTATACGGTTTATTTTAATCAGTCATACATCGGTAGTTAATGCATTAACTTGACTTTGTATAGGGCAAAGTATATATTTGTGTGTATAAAAAATATAGCGTATGCCCTATTAATAATCCTAGATAAAAAAAGTTAATTGTGCAATACGCCAGGTTACCAGAAACCAAAAACATGGAATAAATCTAATAATTTTAATTTATACATATATATACATGAACAAAAATATTATTAAAAAAACGAATAAAATTATTAAATAATAATTTTTAATATGTATTTATGCATATAATAATTATACCATAATGTTATCCATTTGCAAAATATAGTAAAATAATCAACGTTAAGTACATTTAATAAAAAAACTTTCTATACAAAATAATATTTTTAAAATAAATAATGTTACGCTATTTGAGCGTCAAAAATAAATTTTAAAAAATGTAAACAAAGTTTATAAAATATAGTTACGATTATATATATATATATATATATATATATATATATATATATATATATATATATATGTATATAGTATACAAATATAAATTATTATAGCAATTTAGCAATAAATGCCAAAAAATACATGTTTAAACAAATAGTTAAACTGTTTTTGTTGGAAAACGTTAGGGTATAATGAAAACAGAAAAGGATTAGAATTGTCGTTTATTAATTGATTATTATAATATCTTTGTTTAATCAATTTTTTAATGTTTTATTGTAAAATAAAAATAATTTAATCTTAAAATTGTCTTTGCCTGCAATATAATATACATACATAATTGTTTAATTATTGTGTCAACAGGAATAAATTTTAGTTAACACATAAAAATTTATAAAAATGTATTAACATATATGCCTAAAAAATATTAATAATTACAGTAGTATAAAATATTACATTTTGTAAAATTTAATTTAAGGCTATGCTTTGCTAACAAATTTATTTATTTAGCAATTTATTCTTAAATGTAGTTTAATTTTTAATAAAATAATAACGTCACACAAAGCAATGCTATTTGAATATTTATATAGTACGATAAACTGTTTTTGTCAGAGAACGTTATTGTGTATTTTGCAAAATTTGTATTTTAATGTTCATGTTTTATTAACTATTTAATTTTTTTATTATAATGTAAAAATATTTTAATTTAACTACCATTAGCTACAAAATAGTATACATATGTAATTTTATTATTGCATTAGAAATAATTTTTACTTCACAAAAAAAACATGTATAACAAATTTATTAACAAAAACATATACATACATATACATTATAAATATTGTTAATTATTTGTTTAAAAATAAAATTAAAAAAACTGCTTTAGAAACCGTCAAAATACTGGTTTATAACGTAAAACATCATTTAAATTAAAAGTGTGTTTGATAAGTAACAGTACCTTTACTAAAACAAATAAAAAATATAAATTAAATGTTTATTATTTTTTTATTATTTAAAAAAATAATGCTTAACAACAGTATTTGCATTTATTTAACACAATTATTAGACATGTAATATTAAATAAAATTAACATAACAAAGCAATTAGAATTTACTTAAATTATTTGTTTTAAATTAATCTTTATATAATAAAAATAATATCTATTAACAACCGTTTATCTGTAAAACAATGCAACTAAAAAATTATATTATATATTATATATATATATATATATATATATATATATATATATATATATATATATGCAATTACAAAATATGTTGTATGATATTAGCTGTGTTATTAAACAGCATATATTATTTTAAATAATAATGTAAACCTGTATTTTTTATAAAAAATATGCATAATGTATTAAAATTATTTACGTATTAAGCTAATTAAAGTTACAATAATACTTACTGTTTAAGGTTCTAAATATTTAGTTAATAACATATTTTTAAAGTTGTATTTACTTTTAAATTTTAATACTTTAAATAATTTACAAAAACATATTTAGTTGTTAACGTTTTTATTAAAATCGAACATGAACTTGCATTTGTGAATATACATTATTCATTTTTTACATAAGAATAATTATTCTACTGTAGACTGTGTAGCCAGCCTTGTTCATTACATTACTGAATTCTTTAAAAAAGAAAAATGTTCAATATATTGCATGTTCCTAGATAAAACAGTTGTTTTCAATAAAATATCAAGAAAAAAAATTACTTAAACGTCTTGAGTTACTTGAAACACTCAACTACATTTTAAACTGACTACAAAATTATTTCTCACAAAAAAAACAATTTACACATATTGGTCTTAATAAATCAGAGTTAACAAAAAGTAATAATGGAGTTCCACAAGGTGCAGTACTACTTTCGTTATTATTTTTATTGTAGGTAAATCCAATGCTAGTGCCGAAGCCATTACTTTTGTTTATATTTGCAGATGGCATTGTGCACAAAGATTTTTTTAAACAATGATTTAACTAAATTTAAAAATACTATTAATAAAATTAAACAATAGTCTACTAAATTTGATCTTAATTTTAAATCCATAAAAATGCAAGTTTAATAAATTTACAACAAGGCGTCTATGACAAACAATGGAATTAAACAAAACATTTAAATTAAATGAAACAAGCATATGCACTTGTAACAAAATTAAATATCTTGGTGTAAACATAAATAGCATACTTACCTGGTGTAATCATGTAGAGCATATATTCCAAAAAACCAAATCCTTATGCTACTATATAAAAAGATTAAGAAAACTAATTGTTAACAATTATATTACCAAATTGTTTATTACATAATGTTTTTATCTTTTTATATTATATTGCTCAACTATAATTTTTCCTGGTTTATTAAAACAAAATTACGTTGTTTTAAAAAAATGCATATTATTAGTATCAAAATCTGCAGCAATCAAGTATTCCATCTTATTAAATAATAATGTTAATAAACATTTTAAATCCTGTATACAATTAGCATCAAGGATTAAAAATAATAACAATCATATGCATCTTTTAACATTTCTAAAGCTTCTGGAAAAACAAGAAAAATTTACCTGCACATGAAAGTCAAAAATAATAAATACAAAAATGTATTTAAAGCATTGGGTTCCCTTTATAATTCCAAATAAAAATTTTAAAAGACGTAAATTGTGAGATGAATTTATTTTGTATATTCTCGTCAATCACAAACATATAACATTTTAGTATATATACATACATATATACAAAAAGGGGGGATACAGATAACATTTAAATCAGTACAACTCAATCATTTACATACAATCATTACGACCAAGCTAAGTTTAATGTAATGACGAACTGTTTTTGTGCACACAAAGCAGATTTTAATAAGTAAATATAAACAAATTCAAGAATTTTTAACATATTTGAAGCTGGAGAAGTAATTAGCACTTAAAACAATTTTTAAAGTTGATTTGATGTTTGGTTTGTAGTAAGTGACGTATTATGAAGAATGTAGATAAGTGTTTATTTCCGTTTGACCTCTTATTGATCCAGTTAAAAATGTGTTTTTTAGCCCGATTAGATAAGCGACGCATTGTCTGACCAATGTATTTGTCACCGCAACTGCAAGTGAACTGGTAAATGCAATGTAAGGCAAAAAATCTGTATTTAGCCATTTTAATGTTGGGCAAAGGGAGACCTTTAGTGGTAAACAGCATTGTTTGTTGAATTAATGGAAAGGTCCTTTTTATGGTTG
The DNA here is from genome assembly GCA_025895645.1 of Cardicola forsteri. Taxonomy (NCBI): domain Eukaryota; kingdom Metazoa; phylum Platyhelminthes; class Trematoda; order Strigeidida; family Aporocotylidae; genus Cardicola; species Cardicola forsteri. Next base: position 19,187 of record JAKXYG010000075.1, read on the forward strand.
TTTTAAGACGGATTTTAAGGAGGTTTATAATGTCATCTCCTTTAAATGGTAGCCTTGGGTAAGCCGGGTTTTTTTCATTATTGTTTGAACCCGGATTTTTGCATTGCTCGGCATGGTATTTAATGAATTTTAGTGGATATCTATAATTAATTAACAGTTGTTTAATGATATTCTTTTATTCATTTACTGTGTCGTCAAAACAATGTAAATGTTTGAGTTGTACTAATTTAAATGTTATCTGTACCCCCCTTTTATATCTATCTATCTATATATATATATATATATATATATATATATATATATAATTGTATTGTATTTTTAATAATTGTACATATTTTTGTGTGTGCTAAAAGCTACTTCTACTGAAGTATCTAAGCCAATAACCATAAATAAAAAAAATTAAAAAAAAATATATATATATATATATACTAAAATGTTATATGTTTGTGATTGACGAAAATATACAAAATGAATTCATCTCACATTTTACGTCTTCTTATATTTTTATTTGGAACAAAATTGTATGTTTACTTTATGTATCCACAATATTAACTAATCTAGAATCAAACAAATTTGAACTACCAAGAAACCTATCAAAGTAAAAATTTTCTCTTCACGCATTTATTTAAATTATTTTGGTTATTTCACAGTATAATGTGACAAGTGTGCCTTATAATAACTCATTTTATTTATAGCAATTTTGAATATTTTTTAAAATCACATGCATACTGACTATATTTATATTTATTAACATATGACATTCTATTTTATTTTGATCCAATTGTTTACACTATTACTTTTTTTATATTGATAGTAAAAATGTATTTTACGCTAAATGTATTTCTAGTGAGATATTAAAGCTTAATAATAATAATAATAAATAAATAATAATAATAATGATAATTGCCTGAAATTGCCACCTTTGCTATAATTGAACAAATTTAAGCGGAGAGGAATAAGTCTACTTGTCCTAACCAAACTGGTTTTTGTCCTTGTATGCAATGCATCAATTAAATTTATACGTTTTGACACAATCTAACATTTTATGTATATAGTCTTTAATGACTGTTTTTAGCATTTGATTTGTTGAACAATAAAATCTTTGAATTGCTGTGTAATGTGAAAAAACACGTCTAAATTTTGTAAATTTTTTACGTGCTCTGTGTACCCCAATGTAAAAAAATGTACATATCTGGACACATTAATTATTTTTAACGCTTGTCAATTTACATGCAAACGTATAACCATTAACCCAAGCATTTTTTTTTATTTGTTTGCACAGTACTATTGTACGCAACTAAAATAAATTTTTACAAGATTAGAAATCAAAGTTAAAACAAAATAATCTTTAACATTATAATATGTTTTTATTGGCATTGCGACAACAAAGATTGCTCTGTTTTAGACACGTTATTGTTTAAATCCTAATGCAATCTTACGTATTGTAACCCTGGTTAATCCAAATCCTGATTAATAATAAGGAAAAATAATTATAAACCTACTTGAATAGATGTTACTTGGGACAATCTTTACAAAATCTTGACTAGGAATTTATCTTAAAATACAATGACTAAGTCAAAAAATGACACACATACATTACAATGATATATACTTTTTGGAACTTATTTATTATTTTATACTAAAATGATTATCTAAAAAAGATGGTACACTAATGTTTTGTTTTTTAGTTATAAAATTTTATTGTCATCTTGATAAATAGTCATACTATATTATTTGTAAAATGTATCTAGTTCTAAGCTTAAATATTGTTAAATGTTTTAAATGCACGTTTAATAACCTCAATTTTGTAAAAACGTTTTGTTATGCCCCCCAGAGCCGAAGTTAACAAAAGTCCACCTTTGTTGAGTTTGACTCAAAATCACAAAAGCGTGTAAGGTCTTACTCTGATGTTTCTAGCACATTTGTTACCCGGCGTCAACCCTTTTAACCTCCAAAACAGATTGTCTTTCCAACTCTTGTAAACAGTGGCGCCGAAGCAATTTTTAAGTTAAAAAACTTTATTTATTCTCCCAAACCCTATTTGCATTTAACAATCCCTTTAGATAGGAACATGGAATGTAAGATCACTGTCGTCTGTTTTAACTTAAGCGTATATTGTTACAGCGCTAACATTTTTGTATTCAGTAACCAAAACAAAATTGTTTAAGACCTTTAGTTTTTTTACAGCTTTCCGATCAACATATACATTATTCCTCCCATTAACTGGTGTACAAAATCTAGTTTATTTCTATTAACTGCTACTGCGTTAATAGATTAAAAAGGTATAACTCCACAATTATAAATAATTAAAGTTTTTAAGTATATAATATCCATGATTAATGCTCATGCACTTACCATAATTACTGTAAAAAAGAAAATGATGAGTTTTGTGAGCAACTTGAAAATCTACTTTCTTCTTTAAGATCTTATTACAAACGTTGTTATTAAAATAAATTTTAATAAGAAAGTTTGCAGAAATGATGTCAATTATTTCTGAGTTGGTTTGTAGACAACATTGCACGAACAATGTAAAAAAGAAAAAGGTTGAGAAAATTTGCGGTAAGGTGTAATATGGTTCTCACAAGCACATTTTTAACACCTGAAACATTTGACAATATTTTGTTTAATCTGTGGTAAACATTTCTTTCAAACCAATTATGTTTTGGTTAGCAAACGTTAGTTCAGTGCGATTAAAAATTCCCGCGCATACAAAGGCTGCTAAGCAAATAATAAAAATAACTCTGATTGCTTACTTTTTCTTGTTTGTTTTGATTACGCTTAAAAACTGCCAAAACTGGACCGGGTATTATTATTAGTTCCTGTTTATAATTATGCTACAAAGTTTGTCAATCCCTACTTAGCAGCTTTAATTGCTAGTTCAAACTGATATATAAAAGGAAATCAGTCTTTGAACACTTCAAAACAAAAGATCGGTACAACTAATTTGGTGCTATTTTTTTCAATTATCTTTAAAGGCCAAAACTGGTTGTCTACAATTTTTTAAGATTGTTATGCATAAGCAAAAGAGCTGCAAAAACATGTGAAGCAAGAACATTTTATGCAAAATTTTAAAAGAGTTATGAAAAGAACGAGCAAAATATTGGGATTCTGTAGCAAATAAGCTTGAGGTGTCTGCTCGTTTTAACAATTGTACAAAATGTACAAAAAATTGGATTACTGGACCGTAGTAACAAAATAAAAATTGGATTAACTGGCATTTTTAACAAAAATTAATTATTTTACTTTAATCAAATTTTAAACAATCTTAATATTACAAAATTTGGTTGCAAGATCAATCCATGTTTGACATAGTTTTTTTGACAATTTTTTAAATATCCTTAAAACCCCCCACAATTTTCAAAAACCTGAAAGCTAGAAAAATTACCGGTTTTAACAAAATTGTCTATATATCTTTAAATACGGTTTTTTGCAACTTATCGAAGACCAGTGTGTTATTATAACATAGTTTTAAATAATTCAGAAATGTCCTAGAAACTGGAACCGTGCTACTATTTTTTCTGTTTACAAAAAAGGATATTAGTAAACACATACTAAATACAGAAACATTAGTTTACTATGCATGGTTGCCAAAATTACTATCACAGTTATAATTGAACGGTTTTACCTAAGTAATGAAAAAACCACTTGTTTTAACCAAACTGCTTTTTGTCCTGGTATGGAATGCATTGATTAAATTTATACATTTTAACGCATTCTTAAATTTTTGTCAAAGTTTTAGCATTTGATTTACTAAATAAAAAAA
>JAKXYG010000875.1:0-42554 GCA_025895645.1 Cardicola forsteri
ATTTTTAAAAGTAAATAAATTATTGAGTAGTTAGATGTTGAAAGAGGTGCATGTTGTTTTAATGAAAAATAATCGGGGGCATTTGTAAAAATATAATCTAGTTGTTTTTGAAGTCTAGTAAAAAAAATAACTAAATTAGTAAGGTCTATTAGTTTGAATTTGTTAATAATCCCATAATTGAAATTACCAGTTAATATAATTAAAATATTTTTATTAACACTGATAAGATAATTAACTACTTGGATGTGCAAATAATTAATTTTCAAAATGCTGGTAGAAGGTGCAATGTAAATATTTATTATGTTAATATTTTTGTAGTGAAACATGTATTTATTTCTGCATTTAACAATTCCATTTTGCAAATATTCAAATTTTAATTTAGGATTATTACAGTATTTTTTATTAATGTATGTAATAAGGCCTCTCGCACATTTCTTAGTGCAATTTTTTCGATCAAATTAAAACATAAAAAATTTATTAATTTCGTTAAGATTATTCTCAACATATATATTCTACTATTATTTTTAGATTAATATTACACAACTATTTATATGTAATTTGTTTATTATAAAAAAATTGTTTTACAAGTTATAATTTTAAACAATGCTTAATTATGTTGTCACTGTTTGCAAATTTAATATTTGTACCTTTGTGCTTTTTGTTCAATAAATTTTCTATAATGAATTAATTTGTCTTTTATAATTTTATTGCAATTTATGGTGTTACGTATAATAATAATCATAATAATTTTTGTTATTTTCTTGTTAATATTTTAAGCATATTAATCTACGTATTATTTATGTTTATCTAAGTTGCAAGTATTTGCACACAGACATACACATATATAGATAAATTTATATATATTTGAAAAAATTTTATTAGTGCACACATATGTACATTGTATAAATGCTAATTACATGTTTTTTGCAATAGAAATTAATATTTTAATTTTAGTAATATGTATCATCACATTCTCACTTTATTTCGTAATATTAATAGTAATAATAATAGTAATAATAATAACTTTAACTATATAATTGTATAGGATAGAAGTAGTTATTAAAATTTATATTGTCTGTTTTAATGGAATTGTTAAGAATATATATTTGAGCATTTAAATTACACGTGTATGTAGTTTTTTAAAATTTGTGTTTTTAATACATAACATATTTTATTTATAAATGTTTTAAACTTTTTTACTACACAATAAACAAAAAACATATAAAGATTAAATAACGTTTAGTGAATATAATTATTTTTATATAAACATAGTTATCTTTGAACATGTATTTATGTTAATTGAATGTATTAAAATACTACTAATACAATATAAAAAAATAAATTGATAACTAACATTTTTAAATTAATTTTTATTTTTACATAATTATATTGTATTTTATTTTTTAAAAATATTATGCTTTAAAATAAAAATATTAATAGTTTAATTAATTAATAAAATGTTTTGTATAATGGTAGTTTTATATATTTTACAAAACTAGTACAATCAGATCTAAATAAATAGTTTTTTTTTATTTTTAAAAGATTGATTATATATAACACTACATTTTGGTATGTACATAATAAATTCGTTTACGTTAGTGTTTCATTATTTATAAAAATGCCAGAAAAAATGTAAAATGTAAAATTTATAATCAATCGGCAAAGCATTTGTTAAAATATAATTAAATACTTAAAGAATAAAAAATAAACTATTGTTTATTTTACTTTTTATAAAAAATAACTAAAATATTATTAACTATATTTTATAAATTATAAAAAATGGGTATATTAAAGTGTTACAATATAAAATTTAAACAAAAATTAGCAAATGTTTTTTTTATAAAATTTAATAAAAACATGTTTATATTCAAACGTTTTAAATTTTTAAAGCAAAATTATATATGTAATGTTGACTTAATTTGAAATATTATCTTATATATTTTTGTTGTATTTATGTTTTATAACTTTTACTATGTTTGTGTATATAGGTATAAATTTAAATTTAAATTATTTTTATGTTTAAAAACCTTTTGTTATACAAATTAAGTTTTTATACCAACATTATTTAAATTTAATAAAATTTAATATTTTAAGTAAAAAACCACACGCTACACGTTAAATAATAATTAATAAGTATATTTTAACTTTATCTTTTATTTTTTACATTACAAAATAATTTTAGAAAACATTGATGTTAACTGAGTAAAATGGTATATACTATTTGTTATAAATAATTTGCGTACAAATATGCAGTATATACAAATAAAAAATGCTTAAAATTGTTTAAACCAATGTACATTTATTAAATTCAAAATAAAAACTTATAAACACAGTGTACACTAAAGTATTTAGATTTGTTTTAATTATATGCTTTTTTAAGATGTATGCAATTTCAGCTATTATTCTATTTTTTGGCTTATCAAGTAAGTTAATTTATGTTTAAATTTTTATTTATTTATATGTATATATATTTAAAAAAATTTAAAAAAAATTTTTTAAATTTATTTAAAGTAATTAATTTTTATTTTTTATTAAAATTATAATGTAGCAATTAAATTATAGTTAAATGTATAAATTAAAAAAATTAAACATTGTTTATTTTTAATGAAATTATGCACAACAATTAAAAAAAGTCAAATTATAACAAAAATGGGGTAATTTTATCTTATTATCTACATAGATATGCGTGTTGTTTTTAAAATATTTGTTTTGATGTACTCATAATTTTTAAATAAGTAAATATAAGTAAATGTATATATATATATATATATATATATACCCTTTATAAAATTAGTTTAAAGATATAAAATGATAATTTAATAATTTATCCCTAATTGTTATTTTGCAAAAATAGTTCTTAAAAATTTAAATTAATGTATACATCGTTGCTTTATATTTACTTAGAAATGTCTATTTAACAATGTCGAGTTGGTGAAAAAATATAGTTAAAAAACAACATTTATATAAACGTAATTAATTAAAAAAACATTTAATAATGTAACTAATATTATTATTTTAAAAAATGTATTACTGTACGTTTATGTTTCAACAACGCAACATTTAAACTTATTGTTTATTTTTTATAAAATGTTAAATTTAAATTATATATATATTACATGTTTAAAAAAATATTTTGCTTTTTTTCAATAGTAAAATATTTTTTTAAGAAAGTATAACAATAAACAATAAAATACACTTATTTTTTAAATCAAATAATATAATAAACACAAATTAGTTATTCGTTAGTAGTGAACAAATAAACTTTTATGTTTTAGTTTATTAATATTAAAACAAATAGTTATATTTTTATTACTTACAAAAAAGGCTATATATATATATATTATAATAATGCTATTAAACATTAAAAACATTGTTTTAAATTTAACAAACCACTGATTAAAAAAGGTTAATATTTTTATATCAAAATAAATTATTATGTATAGTAAATTTTGGGCAAATTTAACTTTTAGTACTCAAAAAATGGTTTTAAATAAAAAATATTATATTGGTTTTGTAAAATTTATAAATTAACCTTTATATAACAACTTATGTTAATAAATTTAATCTCCAGTATCTTTATCCCAAAATGTAGTAACGTTTTAAACTAAAAACCAATTTTTTTATTGCACAATCACAATTATTTGTAAAACATTTTATATTATATATTTGCAAAATTAATTTAAAGTGCATTAAAATTTATTTTGTTTATATAAAAACATATTTTAACCAATAAAAACGTTTTGCTTTTAAAAATTGCTAAGTGTCTACAGAAAAAAAAATCTATTTATTTTTGTAATGTTTTGTAGTGTACTGTTTGACAAATCGTTTAAAAATACAAAAACATTAGATGTGTTTTGTATTTGATGCAATATTCAATGTTATATACCATGTTTACATATTTACTCAACTTTTTATTATTAACAGTATATATTCCGTAAATTATTATTTTATTTAATTTATTATATACCATTGTATTTAGCATTATTAAACTAAGGTTATTTTTAAATTATGTAGCCGTTAAAAAAGTTTACATTAAATATTTATTACTTGCATTTTTTTAAAATTGATATATATATATATATATATATATATATATAATGTTTATTATAACAAGTTTCGGTATGTTTTTAAAATATTATTAATATATATTTAAATAAAGTTATAATATAAATTGAAAAATGTAAGATTAAACTTTTAAAATTTAATTTTGTTGAAAATATAGCAATTATTTTTAAAACAATTATATTATAAAGCTTTGCTGTTGTATTATATATTGCAATTGCTTCCCTATATGTATATATGTAAACATTAATTATATTAAAATATTTTAGTCATTAATAAATCATTAAACAAACGTAATAAAAATAATATTTACTTTTTAATATTAATTAGTACATATTAAAAATACATTTAAATGATATTACAGAATTATTATTTTATATTTTAAATTTTGATATATAGTAACCTTACACAGAATTAAAAAATACCTACTAGATATATATATATATATATATATATATATATATATATATAACAAACTAAAAAAATATTTAATGTTTTAAAATATTTAATATATATATATATATATATATATATATATATAAATAAAAAAATAATAAAAATTTTATAATTTTTATAATAAAATTACTTTTTGTAACTTAAATTCTTTTTTAAACTACTTATAATCTATTAACGTATTATTGCAATATTTTAAGGCACAGATATTTTTTTATAAATAATGTCAGTTTTTAAACAAATAATAATTAAAAATAATAACATTTATAATGATTACAGACGTAACCTAACTTTAATTGTTTATATATTCTTTATCAACGATATATGTTTTAAAATTATATTAACATACACACATATATATATATATATATATATAGTGCATTAAGTAACAAAAAATTGTTTTAACAAATCAATTTTATTATTAATAAAATTTAACATTTAAATTATTTATGTTTGTTAAAAACAATATTGTTTTTAAAAATGTAGCTAAAAACATTATCCTAATGTAGGAAAATAATTATTATATTAGATTTTAAAGCGCTTTAAAATTAATTTTACCAAAATATGTCACTGCCTTTAATGCTACATTTTAATGCAATATCTATTGTTAGTGAAATTAATATTTTGTTTAAAAAATTAATAATTTGCGTTGAAATCTGTGTTATTTTAATTTAGGTATTGTGGTTAAACAAATACATTGATAATAATATTAGGTTACTCGTTATTACAAATGATACTAATATAGCACAGGTAGATGTGTATTTACGTAAAGTAATAAAATGTGTTGTAATTATTGTTGCATTATAATACGCTTATAATAAAATTAATTGTTTAATTATAAATTACATAAAAAAATATTATTTCATTACAAAAATATCAAAATGTTTAATTTAATTAGTTTAAAAAAACTTGTAAAATGTTTTTATCAGATTTAAATTCAAATTTAATTATATATTTACAAACGTTTTTAGTATTGTTGTACTAAAGCGCATGCTTTGATTATTCTACATTACCCTTATTGCCTACAATGTTTTCTAAACAGTTTTATATTAACTTTTTAAAATTAGGTTACAAAATTACTGTGTGTATGTTTATTTTTTAAACATTGTTTTATCCTTTTATCTGTTAAAATTTGCAGACAATATGGTTTTATGTACAAACGTATATTCAAGCAATAATCTAAATAATTTTAATTTATTTTATTAAATAATATTTAAAAAATTTAAAATCTTAAATAAAATAAAAAAATTACAAAGTTCTTGAATTACATAATAATATTGTATCTGAAAAATTAAAAATGAAATATGGAAGAGTGTACATAAACAAAAATATTATGTAGTCTGATTATGTTGACCATATTTAAAGAATAAGAAATACACTAAGTTTTTTTATAAAACACTTTTGTTAATTAAAAACAAAAACTCATATTATTTAATTAATTTACATTATGTTTTATATATATATAGTTTTAAAAAATACACTTAGCAAAACTAGTAAAAAACACTTATTTAATTCTGGTTGGTTTATTTTTAAATTTCAATAATTTTGGATGTACATTTTTGTTTATTTTGCTTATCAGGCAAAGCAATTGCGTTTAAACATGTACACATATACTATTTAACAATTAAATAAATAATTGCTTTAAAAAATAGAAAGCTGATTTTAATAAATTAATACTCTTAAAGTACTTTATATACAAAAACATTTTTTTATGCACTTTGTACCTAATTTTATATATAATCTAAACGACTTTGTACATTATTGTTTTTTTTTTTTGAATAAACCAAATATTTTTAAAATTAATAGTTTAATTAAAAATTTACTTAAGTAAATTTTAACAAATACTTAATTTTAATAATTAACATTTTTTCTACAAAATATTACAAAAACTTTTTACATATACTTATATACGTATAATAAGTTTTAAATACGAATATTTTTTATTTAGGAGCGTATAAAATTATGTTTCTTACAAGAGATATTTAAATAAACATTATTTTTAACATTTTTATTACTTAAAATTACAAATTAGTATTTTAATTATTACATTACTGATTATTATTATTATATTTTATTGTTTTAGATAAGACATCAAGTAAGTATGGTTTTTCTTATTATGTAATTTAACGTAAATTTACAAATGGTTTAATTTGTTAATTATTTTAATAAACATTACTAATATATAATAAAATCATATTAAATATTAACATTATTATTGTATATATATATGTTTTTTAACAAAAAATACAAAATTGCTTAACTATGTCACTATTAAAGACGTAATTTTTTAAACAGATTATTAATTTTTTTATGAGAGGTTGTTATAATATTAATAATACAAAACATATCTAATTTCTACAGTTAGTACATTGTTTTACGTACAATTTACTACAAATTATTAAATAATAAATAATAATAATTATTGGAAATTAAGACTTTATAAGCATTATTCTTAACCTCAGGATCATTAGCATTTCACTATGTTAAAAGTGGCTCGTTAGATCATATGGTAAATCAATTGAATTAAAATTTTGTAAACATTGATTAAATTCATACAACCGAAAACAAATGTGTGTTCTAAAAATAAAAATAAATACTTGTTTATTATTTTTATCACAAAACTAATCAGTGCAAATACTCATGTTTGCCATAACTATTTAGATTATTAACTTATTCAATATATTTTGTGTTAAACATTGCAATAATAAAAACTAAAAATAAAACTAGAACTATTACAATAAATAGCACAAAAAATAATTATTTAACTAAATCATATACTAAATAATATACTAAAAAACTTTACTTTAATTATAAAATATACTAAATTATATAATGAATAAAACAAGTGCATTTTTATAGATATACGTTTTAACTGCTAAAAAATTACAGAAAATATTAACAGTCTCATAATCTAAGATTCAGTAAAATTATTAATATAAAGTAAAACGTCAAATATTAAAAAAAATAAAACGTATCTAATATTTAAAATTGTTAAATTGTTTTACGTATAAATTATTACAAAATATTAAATAATAAATCTGATGGTTTGTGTTTATAACTGCTTGGCTTAGACGTTTTGGTTTGCTTTTGATTAAAATGTTGATCTAGTTTTATGTAATCTAAATTTTAACCAATACATTAATTATTATACAAAAACAAAATAAATAGCATTAATATTAAAACTATTAAATGGCGATTTTTAAAAATACAATAATTTTTACTTTAGCTTGTATTTTGTTTAACTTATAATTTTTATATAAATAAAATAAATTTATATACAATTAAAATTAATTTTGTAGAATTATAACACAGATTTTTGTTTTTATAAACAATTATATCCGTGGCATAAATAAATAACATTTTTGTTTAAAATTTATTGTTATATTTTATTATAAAAATATCACGGTTTTAATTAATTAATTAATTTACTAAGTAAAAGTCATTTAATGTTTTTTTTAAAACCAATAGATTGTGTGTTGCCTAAATATCTATTTTTAAACGTAAAAGTTTAAATATTTTTAACACTATAACGTATTTTAATTTCTTATATATTAGTCCTTTTGAATTAATGTTTTATTATTTACAATTAAAATTAATTAATATAAAATAATTGTTTTATATTGTTATTATTAATTATATTTCTGTTTCTTTCTTTTTAAAAATATCAACCATATTTTTTGTGATTAAAAAACATTTTGCTCCTAGCTAGCAAATAACTGAATTTCTATTAATTATGTTTTAGAATGTAATAAATGTGATGTATTTTATTGTTTATAGTTACACAATATTTTTTAACAATTAAAAATAATAGTTTTGAATATTTTTATAAAAATATCCAAAATATTATTGAACACATTAGTGTAATTTTTAAATTGTTCTCACAAGATATATTGCATTTTTAATGTATGTTTTTATGCAAATATAAATTTTTGTTTTAAACGTTTGAACAAATTATTACTTTTAAGCAAAAACCGAAGCAACATTTTGAAACTTGGTTACAAGGTAAAATCGTATTTTGAATTAAAAAATACATATCTTTATTAAAATAAATATACTTTTAAAAATTATATATTTTAAAACATTATTATTAAAAATGTAATTATAAAATTAATTTATTAATGTAAATCAATATTTTAAATTTAAATTTTTATTATAAGGGAACAACAAAGTTAAATTTTGTGTTGTAAACGTAGAGAATTTAAACATATTTTTTGTTAATGCTTTTAAACATACATTAATAATTTATTATTAATAATAATAAAAACCTACATTTGTATATTAAAGTAGAAGTAGCTTTAAAAATATACTTTTTATAATGACACAACTTTTTAAATAAATATATTAATGTGTATTTCCTTAAAAATAAAGCAACTATTAAGTAGTTTACATTATTTTTAATTTTATATATTTGTTTACAAAAATCAAGTAGATATAAGAAATTTATTTAAATTAATATCTTTCTAAATTTTTGCGTTGTTTGTTGTGGTGATTGTATATATTAATTGATTGTTACAAAAAATTGTTAATTGTTATTAAAAATTATTTAAGAATTAGATAAAATTCGATATTTTATGTTTAATTAGCACTATATATATTATGTAAGTTAATGTAAAATATAGACTAATTAAAAATAATTATATACAAAAGTTACAGGTTACAGGTTACAGGTTTATACACGAGTTGAGTAGGAGTAAAACTCCTTTTGATCCTCGGTTCGAATTATCGATAATATCAGTAAGATTCGGGGGAAATATGAAATGGATGGTGAGGAAAAGGGGATTAGTCACAGAAAAAATATTTGAAATCAAGATAAAATCAAGATAAAATCAAGGTAGATAATGGAAGTTAACAATTATAGAAAACGAGCAAAAATTACAAATATAAAAAAAATAAATATAACAGGTGCCTATTACAATGCAAAAACACTGCAATAATCTTCAAAAAGAAGAAAAGAGAAACGGATGAATAACGCTCCAATGGACGTGTAGCGTGACGCGCGCCTCACCTCGCGAGTGTAAATAAATATAAATAAATAAATAAATAAATATAAAATTCAATTACAAAATACTTAATTATTTCCTTGTTAAAAACCAAAATTTATTTGTTTTAACATTTAGTTCATAAAAATATAAATAATTTTATATTACAAAAATAAAACGCTAAAAGAATATTTTATAATAAAAAATTAAACAATTTTTAAATATTAGTTAATTGCATTTGTAGTTAATAAAACATTGACTTAAAATAATTAATATTACGCATACTTAAAACGATACAGTGTATAAAAAAATTTGTACAAAATTAAATTTCAAAAATGTTATGTGACAAACTTTCTATTGGTTTTATAAAAAATTCTAAAATAATTAATATTAAAAATAATACTAATAAATTTAAGCAGCGGAATTTTTATAGTACATTAAACGCTAAAATGCAATTTACTTAAACCAAGATGGCAATTGTTTATAAAAATAAAAATACTTTTTATATTTACAAAATTGGTTTGTAGTAGTATTTTGAATTATTTTGTATACATAACAAAACGTAACTTTAATTTAAAACAGTCTGAAACAAAAAATATTTACAGTTTTATAAATTGCTGCTTAATTGTTTTAAAATTAATGGTATTTATTTTGTTTGTGTAAATTAGTTTATTTTGTTCTAAACATTTTATTAACATTTTAATAAAGTACATACTGAAATAATAAAGCCAAATAGTTTTAAACACAGTCAATTACATTTAATTGATATTTTGCAGTAAATTGTGCAAAATATTTTAATAAATCAAAAATTATATAAGTTCTCTATTTAAAAAATATTTGATCTATTTCATGTTGATATATTTACTCAATGTTAGATTATGAGCCAGCTAATATGTTGTGTTTTTATAACTACTAACAACATATTGTTAAAATTACAATTGTATTTTGTTTATTTATTATTAAGCATGTATTGCATAATTACAATACGTTTATTTTTTAATTTAAAATTAATACACAGTATAATTAATTAGTTTTTAGCATAACTTTATAATATTAAACACATCTATGCTTTACTAAAACATTTTTTAAACTTTAATTAACAGTGTTAACACATTAGTTAAATAAAAACTAGTATTTAAAAAAACAACATTTTTATTTAATCAACAAACAATTATTCTAAATTAAAATAAATTAAACAAGATAAAATACATGCATCAAAAATATATAATATAACATATTTTTATATATATATATATATATAACTATACATTATTATTTAGCGAATTGACTCCAATTTGTCGGCTACATAGCTTGATTCACTAAATGCAATATGGAGCAATATTATATAACAAGCAACGTTGCTTGTTGTCAGAAGTTGCTTAAATTAGCCAAGTCGTAATTCTCTCTAATACCTTACGTTTGTACTAATTACGTGTGGTAGCAAATAATAACGCAAAGACTGGATTAGAAATGTTTATTGCTAAAACACTACAGGATCAGATCGTAGAAAAAACTAAAAGAAAACTACAATAGAAGGGAATGGAAGTAGAATCACAAGACGTAACGGACTTGTTTAACGGTGTGAAAACGGTTGATTTTATAGTCGTTCCCACTGGTATGTAACGTTGATGCATTTAAAAAAAATTGTCAACATTCAAAGAAAATTAATTCAAAAAATAAAATATTAATTTTTGATAAAATAAAATAACCTTGTTTATTAATTGCAACTTCGAGTTATTTTCGTCGATTTTTACCGCTACACCTTTTTGAATGTTGCTATCAACTTTAAATTAACCGATTGGTTATCTAGTTTTACAATGTTAATAATTAAATTATTTAAAAAAAATATTAATACTACGTTTAACAATTATCAGAATTTTATTTTTGTAATTGTAGTGGTAATATTTATTAGAAGTAAGTAATATATATAAACTGCAAAATTAATATTTTTTTAATTTTAAGTTAACAAACCTTTGTAAAAGTGGTAATACAAGTTATTGTTCTTAAAGTAAATACAGTTATTACTTTTTTTACCAAACAGTTTATTTTAAACTTTATATATAATAATCTGTAAAACTTATATTAATATATAATAAGTAAAAGTTTATTTGTTTATGTATACACCCATAGTTAAATAAAAAATTATTATAGTTATATATATATATATATATATATATATATATATACAGTATAATAATTATTTTACCTGTTTTTTTAATTATTAATATCTATTTTAATTGCAATTAACAATAGTGTTTATTTTAATTCCAGTTAATCAATAATTTTTAAAACAAATATTTTTTATTATAAAAAACTTAATTAATTAATTGCAATAAAAATAAAAATAAAAATAATTTTTATTTTTAATATATTAATAAAATAAATAAATTAAAAATATATTAGTATTACATTATTTTTTAAATAAATATTACATTTTCTAAAAATTCGTGCCTACATATAAGCAAAGAATTTTGCATTAAGCATTTAATTGGCCAAATAAAAACAATTTAACAACAATTTAATATAAATAATTAAAAAAAAAATTTTGTTTTATAAAAATTAGTATAATAAAAAATTGCTAATTTAATTGTTGGCTGTGCAAATCCATTTTAATGTTTGTTTTAGTGATTGTTTTTTAAAATTGAAGGTGGATGTGCAACTATATGAGCAATGCATGTATTATCAAGGGGAATTTTTTTAATCATAAATCACCCTTAAAGTTTTAGTCTATAGTTTGTTAAAAATAGTACACAAATATGTAAAGTACAATAATTTGTATTAATACAATGGTTTATTGTTGTATCACTTAGCAAACTTCACACGTTTTAATGTATGCATACAATTTAAACAAGTTTTTTAATTGTTTTTTAACAATAATTTTATTGATATTATGTGTTTATTACATATAAATAATTTATTTTTGTTATATTTATTGTCCTCTCTTTTCAATTAAGTGGTAATAAAATTATTATTCTGTTTACTTGTTTTGGGATCAGTTTCATTGTTTATCACTCTGAAGACAGTAAATAGATGTTTAGTGAAATTGACTCCAAATTGTAGGCTGCGTAGCCTCTTTTTACTAAACGCGAGATGGGGCGGTTTGATGATAACAAGCGACGTCGCTTGTTGTAGAAGGTTGCGTTAATTACAGGACCCAGTCGTTGACTCCTTTCCAGTTACCTTACGTTTGTACCGATTACTTAAAGTAATGAATAAGAACGCAAAGTCGTGACTGGAAAAAGTATATTGCCAAATTACAATCGGATCGTGGGAAGAATCAAAATGGAAGCTGGAAAGGGAACGGATTGCAGACAGGGAAGCGGAAGTCCCCAATGGCGTGGAAACGGTTGTTTTTATAGCCGTTCCCACTGATATGTACCATTGATACATTCAAACAAAATTGTCAATATTCGAAGAAAATTAATTGCCAAAAATTAAATGTTAATTTTTGATAATAGAAAATAATATTGTTTATTATTTTTGACTTTGAAATATCTTTCGTCAATTTTCACCGCTACAGATGTAATACATATACTTTAACATTTATTATAAAGTTTACATTATCTTTATATAGACTTTAAAATTTTTTGTACTGATCAGCTTTTAAAAATAAACTTTGACATGCTTTAGGCATTATAAACCTGAGTAATAATTGATAACGTATAATAACGGTATTAGGTTTTAAAAAACGCCAAAAGTTATATTTTAGTTAATTATTTTAAAAAACAATGAAATCTGATATAATGATATTAAAGAATATTTTTAAATGCATTTTCAAAAAACGTCTTAGGTAAAAAAAAAATATAATTTTTATTATTCGATTTTAATAATAATAATTTATTACAAAAAAGTAAAAATATAAATATAAATAAAGTTATGTTTACATATTATTGATTTGTAAGATAATACAAAATAAATTTTATTTATGCATTTTTAGTAACTTAGAGTACTGAAGCCATTGTTTACATAAAATAGTAAAATTAAAATTGTAATTTTATTTTCTATATGTTATACATAACTTAAAATAAAATATAAAATATTTATTATAAATAAAGTGTATATTATAAACAAAGTGTAATAAAATTAAACGTATATCAAAAAAATTACTTTATTTAAAAATAAACAATTTATTATTAACATTAGACGGTAAAATAAGCTACAAATTATACATATATATATATATATATATATATATATATATATATATATATATATATATATATACATATATATATATATACATAATAAGGATTAAAAATTATTCGTACATTTATTTTTGAACGTTTAATAACTTTAGTTAGTAAGTGATGAATGTATAAAAGTACATTGTATATATTACATTGCGTATTGTTTGTAAAGAAGGTTAATTGTTTGAAAACTTTTTAAAAATTTATAACTTTTTGTTTCAGGAAGTAATTTAAATTAAACAAACAATTTTATTTTGTATCATATATTAAAAACAATTATTTATGTAATATTTGATATACTTAACATATTGTCAGAAGATTATTTTATAACTATATTTTAAGTGTTATACTTTACCGATTTTATTTATTTTAAATGTTTAATTTTTTAGATCTATTTTAAGTAATTGCACAATGTGTTTACAAAATACATGCTGCATAAAGATAAAAGGTAACATTTAATGTACAATTATTTAGTTGTCAAAATTTTCACTTTCAATATACATATATTACATACATATATTACAATAGAAATTTATGTTATATATTTTAAGTTATTTTTTATGTATTCAGTTTATAAACAATAATAATTTGTTTTTAAGAAAAAATAATGTTATGTACAAGTATATTATTTTTAATAAACTATTAAAAAATCTAATTATTTTTTATTGTAGAAAGTATGTGCACAATATTTAAAAAAATTATGATATATAGAAAGTTATTTCAAATTAATAATGTTTTAGTTCATTTAGGTAAAAACAGATTTGAGTTCAAAGTTAATAATGATACTAAAACAATGAAAAGACGCCAATTTGGCAAACAAAAACAAAGACGTAATTGCATGTAGCCAGATAACAATGTTAAATAGAAAACCAAAATAAAATTTAATGCCAAAATTTTAACTAGTGTTGAAACATAATTTGTGAGAACACGGTTTTGTAGTAAAAAGTTACAATTTTTTAAAAAGTACTAAGATGGAATTTAGTTATTTTTTGAATTACATAATGCAATAGAAATGTCATAAATATTTTACAGATAAAATGTTGTTAAACCTATAATTAAGTAAAAGCCTGCAAGTGACTACATTAATTTAGCCAGTTTTAACACCAGATTTACACAAGTAACAAAAGCGCAAATCTAAGTTCGTACTGTGGGTACTTTTATGATAGTGACCTACATACTATGTTGATAAAAAATAACAACAGAGTTGTTTTAACAAAACAGCGCTCAATTTGTCTTTAAATAAATATGGATTTAAATTTTATTATTAAATTATGTGCATAAAATGCGGGCTAACGTTAAACTTTGCTAAGACGTTTATTTTCAGTTAAACATTTAAATAGTGCAAAATTGAATTAAAAAATATAAGTTGTTAGCGCTAAGCAGTTAGTGTGTTTATAAAATGTACACAAAATTAATATTTTTCAGCGGAAACGCAGTTAAAAAAATTAACAGCATTTGTACTAACACAAAATAGGATTTTTTTGCAAGATGTACTAGCATATTTTAATGCAAATTTTAGTTTTAAGCACAATTTTTTTGTAGTCAAACTTTGTTTCGAAATTGAAAAAATAAAAATTACAAAAATACTACTTTTATTTTTATGTAAAAATTTTAAGCAAATAATTATTTTAAATTAATTCTACAATTTGTCAAAAAATACATTTTAAAATTTAAAACTAGTGAAACAATTTAGTAAAGAATAACAATTGTTTAAAAAAAAATTACATACTACACAACAAACATGCTAAGTACACAATGTGGTTTTAACAAATAATAAATAATCATTTATACTGGTAAAGCATTTTAAACAAGTATTTGATTAGTATACGCTAAGTTTTTATAAATATATAGATGTACATATAATTTAAAAACCAGAAATATGCGTTGATAAAATTTTTGTAATTTAAGTGGTTTATGCTATTAGTTCTTAGTTGTACTTTCTCATTTCTCAAAGAACTTGTTGTAACTGTTCAGTACAAAAAAGTGTGCGCACATTCCATGTTCTAACACTGGTTAAGGTTTTGGCATTAAAGATTCTGCAAATCAAAGATTGAGCTTTCTTTGGGTTTTTACTCAACCCTGTTAATTGTGTAACTCTGTCATCTAGATAGGTGCAATCACATTTTTGCGGCTGCTTGCAGGAATGGCGTTTTTTATTGTTTCCGTAGCAGTGTAAATTTTTTACAGAGGCCAAGTTGCTAATCTTGCACTCAAACCCTTCTATTTTATCCGGTCTTGGGACTAGATAGATTAAATAATTTCTGATCCGAAATGAGCAGATAAACAATTACAGACTGTGCAGCAAATGTGTTAGGTAGAAAATGTCGTTCTACAAAGAAACAATAGATTTTATCAGTCTCCTAAAATTTAATTGATCTCAGAAAGAAAACAAAATTGGAGAGATATTAATCTAACAATCCTTTTATTTGGAAAATATTTGATAATAAATATAGAACTTTAAATAAACAGGTTAAAATAAGCTGCCGTGAAAATAAGAATAATTGGTTAGAAAGCAGATGCAAAAAGCAGATCGAAGGCAACAAAAAATAATTCCAAAACTCTGTATAAAATTGTAAAACAATTGTCGGGGAGTTAGAAAGAACACCGATATTCCAATCAAAGGAAGATGGTCGTTTACTTCTAACAAATAATGAGCAATTATCTAGATGGGTAAAACATTTTAAAAAAGTACTTAATTAGCCCATGCCAAATACTCTCATAGATTTTCATAATAATAATGATAATGATATGAATGTAACTCAAAATCCGGAAATATGTATTAATAAAATTTCTGTAACTGAAGTGATTTATGCACTTCAAAGGTTGAAAAACAATAAGGCAGGAGGACTTGACGAGATAACTGCAGAGATTCTCAAACATGGAGGTGATATTATAGCAAGTGAGCGTGCTCATTTATTTAATGTGATATGGCATAATGAACAAGTTACAAATAATTGGCGGCAAGGAGTAATTGTTACTCTTCCCAAAAAAGGAACTCCGAACAATTGCAATAATTGGCACGGAATAACCTTATTGTCTGTTTCTGGTAACGTGTTTTGTAAAGTAATTATAAATCGTTTAAGTAATGCGGTAGATAAAAACCTTTGAGAACAACAAGCAGGTTTTTGAAAGGAAGAAGCTGTATTAAACAAAGATTGACCCTTCGTGACATTATTGAGCAAAGTCAAGAATTTCAGTAATCACTAACACTTAATTTTATTAATTTTATAAAAGCTTTTGACAGTGTTCATCGAGAATCTTTGTGGAAAAATGTTAAGTTTTACGAAAAACCGTTGAAATATGTAAATATTATGCGTACTCTATACCAAAATTTAAGTTGCTGTGTTTGAACAAAAAGTCGTCATACTGGTTTGCTCGAAATTGCTACAAGTGTATACCAAGAATGTATTTTCTCACCGTTTTTGTTTCTTCTAGTAATTGATTTCATTATAACTCGGTCCTTAATTAATTTGTTTTATGATATTAAATAGAACCAAGAAAGATTAACAAATTTGTATTTTGCAGATGATAATGGTTTACTCAATGAAATTATTTTTATTATGTTTTCCAGAAAATTTTCTTTGTACAAAATAATAATAATTTGTTCTGCAACATATTAAAATACAACATAGAATTAAACAAACAAAATTAATAAAGTAGTAGATGTTTTTAATCGCTGATGTTTTAGAAATATTTTAAATAGTGTTTAACGCAATTACAATTTAAAACATTAGTTCATAAAAAAAACTTTTGTCTACTACATTGTATTATTACAAATAAGATAACAATTGGTTAAATTGTAACTTTATTACCTAAATAAACAGCAAAAACTCTTTCCAAATAAATTATTAAAATAGTTAAAAAAGGTTATAAGATTACAGAATATTTGGTTAAGAACTGTTTGAAAATGTTTAAATATTTTATGAAATCAAGTTAAAAATTTGATCGTGTTGTAGGGATTGTTTTTGTTGTAATTGTTATCTTATTATCCTAGGCTTATTTTTAATTCAAAATTGTTTGTAATAATTTAGTAGTAATTAACGTAATTATAAGTACTATAATAAACAATTTTTACTACAATACAATTTTTAGTTTGTAAGTATAGTTTATAAAATTTATAAATATTAAATACATAATTAATATTATTTATTTAAAATAATTAGTAAAACTTTAAACTTGTATACAAAACAAAAAGTTTAAAAATATTTTTAGTTATACAATATGTACAATAAAGTGTTTTTTTAACTTTTAATAATAATAATTATTATCATTATTATTATTATTAAGCTTTAATATTTCACTAAAGATACATTCAGCGTAAAATACATTTTTACCATAAAAAAGTAGTACTATAAATAATGGGATCAAAATGAATTAGAATGTCATATGTTAATGAATATAAATATAGTCAATATAGTGTGATTTTTAAAAAATATTCAATTACTATACATAGAATGGGTCATTTTAAGGCACATTTGTTACATTATATTGTCAAATGTCCAAATTAGTTGATATAAATGCGTTGGTAAAACAATTCCACTTAAATAGGTGTTTTAGTAGTTTAATTTTGTTTAATTATGTATGGTTAATATTCTGGATAAGTAAGGTAGACATGAATTTTTGTATTAATTAGTTTTGGCTTTTATGTACAGGTAAGTTCTTCTTGTTATTCCAGAAGTTTTAGAATTGTTAAAAGCCGCGTGTAATGGGTGATTGTTATTACTTTCAATCCTTGATGTTAATTGTATACAGGATTTAAAATGTTTACCAACAATATCATTCAATAAAATAGAATATTTAAATCCTGCAGATTTTGATACCAATAATATGCATTTTTTAAAAACAACATAATCCTGTTTTAATAAACCAGAAAAAATTATAGGTGAGCAATATAATATCAAAGGATAAACACATGATGTGATGAATAATTTAGTAATATAATTGCTAACAATTAATTTTCTTAATCTTCTTATATAGTAGCACAAAGATTTGGTTTTTAAAAATATATGCTCTACATGATCACACCAGGTAAGTATGCTATTTATGCTAACACCAAAATATTAATTTTGTTACAAGTGCATATATTTGTTTAATTTAACTTGAATGTTTTGTTTAATTCTAATCTTTTTCTTGGACGCCTCGATGTAAATTTAACAAACTTACATTTTGATAGATTTAAATTGAAATTAAAATTAGTAAACTTTTGTTCAATTTTATTAATAAAATTTTTAAAATTATTTAAACCATTGTTTGAAAAACTCTTTGTGCACAATACCATATTATCTGCAAATTTAAACAAAAGTTATGGCTTTGGCACTAGCAATGGATCTACGTACAGTAAAAAAACGGAAATAGTATTGTACCCTTTGGAACTCCATTATTATTTTTTGTTAACTTTGATTTATTACGACCAATTTGTGTAAATTGTTTTTTTTAAGAAATAATTTTGTATTTAGTTTAAAATGTGGTTAAAGACGTTTAAGTAATGTATCTCTTAATATGCTGTTAAAAGCAGATTTTTTATCTAAAAACATGCAATATAATAAACATTTTCCTTTGTCAAGCAATTTAGTAATGTAATGAACAAGGCTGGTTACACAGTTTAGAGTTAAATAATTATTTTTATATGCAAATTGATAATGATCATTACTAATGTTCAATATAGACTTGAGGTTGTTGAGTATTATTTTCTCGGTTAATTTTAAAAACACTGAGGTGCAAGCAATTGGGCGATAATGTTTTGGATTTGTTAATAAGACATAAATTTTTAAAATAGGTGTAATTTATGAGATACGCTAAGTATTAGCTACTTCACAATTTATAATAAACTTGTTTATTATTATAGATAATAATGGAGCAATTGCTGGCATGCAGAGCTTTAATAAATTGTAACTTATTCTAACAGGTCCAAGTGATGTGCTTGTTTCACAACTGTTAATTAATTTTTGAATATTAAAGTTGATGATAGGTGTTTAATAATATTTAATTAATTAATTAAATTTTGCTATGTTTGAATTGTTTGAAGTAAAGTAATTATTTAGTTTTTTAGCATCCATTTTACATTGATTTGCTTTTAATTTGTTAAAAATTTTGTTAATATTTTTTTAAAGTAGATAGTTTGTTTATTTCCAGTCTAATTTTTTGTTTAATTTCTTTAATTTAGTATATTGACTAGATTTATATGCTACCTCTTTTTTTTGTCTAAGCCTTCTAAGATTTAATGAAGAAATATTATTGTTTGTAATCTCAACCTTAACTACTAGACAATATTTGTTAATATAAATGTTAATTAGGTCAGTAAAAAATACAGTAGCGTTATTTAAACTAGGATTGTTAAAATTAATGTTATTAATGTTTAATAGTGCGGATTTAAGTAATGCTACATTTGAATTTGATGTATCTCGCATTTGTATAAATAATTTAAAAAATAGACTTTAAATATTTTGAATAAAAATACTTCAAGTATATTTTTGAAAGTAGACAAATAATTGAGTAATCAGATGTTAAAAAAAGTGCATGTTGTTTTACTGAAAAGTAATTGGGGGCATTTGTAAAAATATAATCTAGTTGTTTTTAAAGTCTAGTAAAAAAATTAACTAGATTAGTACGGCCCATTAGTTTGAATATGTTAGTATTTGCATGATTGAAATTACCAGCTAATATGATTAAAGTATTTTTATCAACACTGATAAGATAATGAACTACTTGATTGTACAAATAATTAATTTCCAAAATGCTGGTAGAGGGTGCAATGTAAATATTTATTATGTTAATATTTTTGTAGTGAGACATGTATTTATTTCTGCATTTAACAATTAAGCACTCAATTCTATTTTGCGAATATTCGAATTTTAATTTAGGATTATTACAGTATTTTTTATTAATGTATGTAATAAGTGCAATTTTTTCGATCAAGTCAAAACATAAAAAATCCATCAATTTCTTTATGATTATTCTCAACATACATATTTAACCATTTTTCTTGGATTAATTTCACACAGTTATTTATATGTAATTTGTTTGTTATAAGAAGTCGTAGATCTAAATATTTTTCAAGTATTGACCTGCAGTTTAATGGCAGTAATAGCGGTAAAAACATCTCATTAGGTAACTTTAATTTTAAAGCTTTTTAAAAACCACTGTGATGTAACTTACGTTTATTTTGAACAATTGTATGTTTTAGTGTGTTAGAAAAACTGCTTAAAATTAAATTTGGATATTGTTGAAATTGGGATTTTAGGGACAGAAGTGTATTTGTGTTGAATTTTATTTTGATTAATTCTATTTAATAATGTAGCATTTTCCTAGTTGTAAAAGTAAAAAGTTGTTTAAATATACAAGATGTACATAAGGTTATTGCTGCAGTAATTGCAAAATTTACTTTTGTTTATTAGGTAGTAACTATTCACACTGCAAATGCGTTACAAATATTTAATAATTTAATGCGCATCATGAGCATTTATATTATCAAATTATTTTTATTAGTATTAATGATAATTAGCATTTATTTTTATTAAATACACCAACAGAAACACACACATATTTATTAGTTTAAAAAATAAATATTTGTTTAATAAAAATTAACTTATATTTTTTGTTTATTATTTATTATTAGCATTTATTGCATAATTACATTACGTTCATTTTTTAATTTAAAATTAATGCATTATAATTAATTAGTTTTTAGCATAACTTTATATTAAACACATCTATGCTTTACTAAAACATTTTTAAACTTTAATTAACAGTGTTAACACATTAGTTAAATAAAAACTAGTATTTAAAAAAAAAACATTTTTATTTAATCGACAAACAATTATTCTAAATTAAAATAAATTAAACAAGATAAAATACATGCATCAAAAATATATAATATAACATATTTTTATATATATATATATATATAACTATACATTATTATTTAGCGAATTGACTCCAATTTGTCGGCTACATAGCTTGATTCACTAAATGCAATATGGAGGCAATATTATATAACAAGCAACGTTGCTTGTTGTCAGAGTTGCTTAAATTAGCCAAGTCGTAATTTCTCTCTAATACCTTACGTTTGTACTAATTACGTGTGGTAGCAAATAATAACGCAAAGACTGGATTAGAAATGTTTATTGCTAAAACACTACAGGATCAGATCGTAGAAAAAACTAAAAGAAAACTACAATAGAAGGGAATGGAAGTAGAATCACAAGACGTAACGGACTTGTTTAACGGTGTGAAAACGGTTGATTTTATAGTCGTTCCCACTGGTATGTAACGTTGATGCATTTAAAAAAAATTGTCAACATTCAAAGAAAATTAATTCAAAAAATAAAATATTAATTTTTGATAAAATAAAATAACCTTGTTTATTAATTGCAACTTCGAGTTATTTTCGTCGATTTTTACCGCTACACCTTTTTGAATGTTGTTATGAACTTTAAATATTTATTAGTTTAAAAAATAAATATTTGTTTAATAAAAATTAACTTATATTTTTTGTAATTATTTGTTTCGTAATTAGCAAAATAAATAAATAATGCCAAAATTCATAAACATTTATTTGCTAAAATTACACAATTGAAATTTATTAAAGTTACTTTTTTTAAATTTAATACAAAAATGTATTTAATGCTTAAATGTATATATATAATTACAATGTAAAAAAATAGAAAGTAATTATTCTTACAATTGTTTATGTGCATGAAAAAACCCTACTTATATTAAAATTTGCATTATACATTTTTTACAAAAAATGCCGCAATATAATATTGAATTAAAATTATTTTAAAATGTTTATTTGGCTGAATTTATTTTTTAATGTTAAATATTAAAAATAACAACACAATATTACAAAAAATGTACATCTTGTTTTATATATTATTTAATGTACACATTAAAAAAATAAATTAAATTTTAGTTTCAATATTATGAAAAACATTATTAAATAGTTAATAAATTATTATTTATTTGTGTTATTAAACGTGTTATTTTACATACTTAAAATTTACACTTTTAAAATAATACTGAAATAATTAATTAGTTTGTAAAAAAAAGTAAAAAAATAAAAGCTAGCTGAAGTATTTACGTAGAAAGGTAATAAATTATTTTTTAAAATAGTAAGTTAAAAATATATTTAGTTTAATATATTAATAATAAAATTGTGATTAAATTTGCTAAAGAATATTTCTTTAATTTAACATAGTAAACAATTACGTTAGTTTTAAATATAATATTTTATTTGTATTTAAGTTAAAATAGAATAAAAACGTTTTATAAAAAAAAATTTAATTAAATGTTATGCATGGGTGTTAGGCGGATTAAATTTGCAGTACGATACTTATTATTTTAATAATTGCACTTGTTAACCCACTAGTCCAAGAGTTCAAAACAAGAACAATATCAAGTTTAGACCAGAATAAAATATTAGACCTTGCACATAACATAATTGTACAAGTGAGCTTGTTATCTATTCCATTGGCTGTCTGTTACACAATCAGACTATATTATGATTTGTCCAATTAGTCACTTATTAATTGTGATTCGATGTCGTTCTAGCTCTTCTTTTTCTTTAATAACACTGTGATTGTAATTTTTTTCTGGGGTTTATTTTGATAAATGTAGACAGATACCGCTTTTTTGATGATTTGGGTAGTCTTCAGTTTGTTGTTTGCAATTTGCTTTGTTTTTTATTAGCCTTCTCATTATCAACAAAGTTGTCATATTTTTTTAGTATAATCCGGACGTACGTGGTTGAAATATCTTCTCCATAGTTAATTGTCCGCTATTATATTGTACACCATGTGTCCAATGTTTTTAGCTATATTTCCGAATTGTCATGTTTTGTATAATTGGTCCCATATTAAAACATTTATACGTTAAACAGTTTTTGTTTGTATGGGTTTTGCTTACAGTGTTGATTGAAAGATTTTAGTTTTTGTACAACAACTAATAAAATGTTAAAAAATAATACAATATTTCGAATGAATATTGCTAATAATAGTTTTGAAATTTTTTTCGTTTTTTTTGAACGGTTTTAATTTTTGCTAATTTGCCATAATTATTTTATTTACAAATTTTTAACATTAAATCTTGCTATTAAATTGATACTACGTAGATTTAAATATTGTTTACCGACAACATGTATTTTATAATTGACTGTTTTATCAACAAACAATAATAAACAGTATGTTACATCCATAAAAGTAATTTTTTTTTCTGACGCGTTTATTGCAATAGTTAACGTTGGAGATAGAGGCAGTCTTTCCAATTTGATCTATGTTTTTCTTGAAATTCAAAAAAATCTAATAAAGTGTCTAACTACATTTTTATTAAAGTTGCATTTAGTCTAATATTAGAATACTTTATTTTATTGATTAATTTTATTTTTTGTAATGCAACTGCGTGAATTGTAAAATTGCGTTAATGTGAATTTTAATATTGTTTTTTTTGGTAACTCTTTTGCGACTAATTTTGTCACAAATATTATACCCGTGTTTGGTATATCTAAAAACCTTGACTAGTGTCATTGACTGTATTGCCAATACTATTCAATAAATTTTAAATCTTTTTTTAAATTAAGCAATTGTTGGCATTTTTCTGTTAACGCTTGTAACGGTAATTTTGGATTGACCTCTAGTTTTGATAATAATCAAGTGCAAATATTAGCATTATATTGTGACTGCAACCCGTAAATAAATATTAAACATTTAAACTAATTAACTGGCATTTAATTTAGTTTAAGCCGCCTACATTTTTTGTTAATTAGCTCGGCAAAAGTGATAAAATTGTCTAATTTAATTTTTCTTAATTGAAGACAACAATAACGTATAGTAAATACTGACAGTCGATTTTTAAATATTTTTAATAAGCATATTATTTTTTTATCAAATGACAAATTTTTGGATGTTTTAGAAAAAATGTAATAAATAAACTTTTTATGTTTATGTGTGTCCAGTTTCATTAACAAGGTTCTAATCTTTTATTAATAATGTTTATTTTTGACATTTTGTTGGATATATTGTCAAAACGTTTAAACCAAGTTTTAAATGTTAATGATGCTGTCTGTAATTTGAGTTTGCAATAATATGTTCTCAAAATATAAAAAACGTTATTTATGTTATTTTTATTAAACGTAGTTGAGCTGCCTCAAATTAAATTTTTTGTTGTTAAAGAATAAAGTTTAGAGCTTTTACATAAATTGACATGTTTGATGATTTAAGAGGGTATGTGCGTTATGTTTGTAAGATTTCCGTCACCATTTTGTTATATTGGGTAGTTTCCCGTTGCCAATTTGTTGTGCCTGAGAGTTAGGTAAATTAGCGTTAAAGTAAACCACTTATTATCTAAATACTTTAATTTGCTAACCCACTAGTGCCGGGGTTCAGATCAAGAGCAGCACCAAATTTAGACCAAAACAATTTACTATTACAATTTGCACATAAAATATATCCACTCCACTGGATGTTAGTCACATAATCGGACTTTATTATGATTTGTCCGATATGTCAATTACCGATCAATATTTGTATTGTGTATTTTGTTAAAATATTTAAATAAATAAAAAGTATTTTTTGTAAAAACGCAAACATATTTCTTTTGTTTGTTTAAAAATATGTTATTTAACATAAATCGGTAAAAAACATTAATTTTTTAAAATTTGTTAAAAAGGCTTTGCAAAAATTTAATTATTTGTACTATAAAATAAAATAAACAAAAAATTTTTAATTTTTATTTACAAAAAATTAGTCATTTTTTTGTCAAAATACAAATACGGGATGTGTTTTATTATAATAAAATTAAACAAATAGTTTAAAATGTTTCATAATTGTATGTACGTGAATAAACATTAACGTAAATAAATTAATATTTTATATACAAAAATGTAGCGTTGTATATATTAATGTTTTATTATTAAAAATTATATTACATACTGCTTTAGTACAAATTTTAAATAACTGTTAACTTACATAAACATTACTACATTAAAAATAATAAGTTAATGTAACGTTTTTACAAATTATTTCAAATTGTAATTAAAATAACGTTTTTACTTAAATTAATTTGCTTTAGTATCACAATATTGAAATAATAACATTTTAAAAACTTAAAACGGTAAAAAAATGCAAATAAAAATAATAAAAATCTTAAACTGTAGAATAGATTTATTTTGTATATGATCTAATTCAACTTTCAATTTTAACGTTAGCAACTATACAGACGCACATACACAACATAAGCTAATTAAATGTTAAATTCAAACTAAATTTAATGGAATAAAAAAAAGTTTTTTGTGCACATAAAATTAATTTTAATGTATCAATGTAAAATATTAGAAGCTTTAACGTTGAATAAAACTTTACAACACGTATTAAAATGTAACTAGTACTTTGTTTGCAATAAATTCTATTAAACTAATTTTTATTCTGAATTTGGATTACAAAGGACTACATTACTATTTTAGTTATATACTTAACATTATACTTACAAAAATAAAATACTTATATTTATTAATTTTTACATTACAGTAAATATTACAACAAACAAAATAATAACTACATTTGTAATTCTGTTTAACATTTTTTAAAATATTTGATGTTATATTTAATGTTTATAATTTTACTTAACCTGCGATTATTAACCAGTCATGTTATGTAAATATTTTTATTAATAATAAAATATTTTATAAAAACATTAATTCTATTTTTTATTAAATAATATTATAATTTATGTAATTTTAATTAATTTTATTTTTTACTTTATGTAATATTTAATAATGTTCAAGTTATTAAACTATGTTCTTAAGAGGTAATTGTTAACGTGGATGTAGATATATAAATAATTAAATTAAATAAATTAATAAAATAACATTGAGTACGTTTACTAAATTGCATATATTAATTATTTTTGTTTAGAAATTAATTTTTAATATTTTTTGTACAACTTGAACAAATAATAGTCGGTACGTATTTAAAACATTTTGTAACATAAGCGTAATGCAGATTGACAATTGTTTATGTAATGCAAAATTAGAAATATATAAATAAATACTATAAATATTATTTATAAACAATAATAATAATAATAACAACAATAAATTACTGTTAAATAAGAAAATACATATTTAATTTTAAAAAAATTAATTAATTTCTATTGCAATATTTAGCGTAATTTGTTAAAATAAAAGGTTTGCAAAATGTAAGTGTTATTACAAAAAAATATTTTTGAAAAACATAAAGCAACAAAATAAACATATGTAATTAAACAATATGACAAGAGTTTAGTTAAATTCATTTTACATTTATTTTAATTAAAAAATTTTTAATAATGTTTAACAAAATGTTTTAAGGATTTGTAGGTATTTTAAAAATATTTAGTTATTTATTTTAAAACCGTTAATGTTAATATACAATAAGTTAGCGTACAATTTGACAAAGTATTTTTTTGTCTAAATGTAAAAATGTCGTTTAGAATTAAAATCTAAATAAAGAGAAAACAGCAAACATTTTTAAGAATTACATTTATTCTATTCAAAAATATTAAAATAAGAAAACATTACAATTAGAAAATTAAATTTTAACATAATGTTAAAATCAACAACATTTTAAGAATATAAAATATATTGCAATTAAAGAATTCAAATAGGGAATTATTATAGATGCATAGAATAAATAACTAAATAAGTAAAATATTACTTAAAAAATATTTTTTTGTTTTTTGACATTAAAAAAATAAAATAATTTAACATTTTATAAAACGTATTTTGTAAAATATATTTATTAAAATTTACTGTAATATCTAATAAAAATATTATTTTAACTAATTTATTTTAAAATAGATTATAAATAAATAAATAAATATTTTATTAAATGAAATACATGAATATGTAAATAAAAAAGTTTAAAATATTAAAATGTTAAAAAATTATTTAATATTTACTGTATTTTATAAACTTTATCTACCGTTATAAATATCAGAATATTCAGGTGCTAATACATCTCTTTTAAACCTTAAATTTTTTATAACAAAATAATATGCTAAAATAAATAATCTTTTATTTTATAATTTATCAAGCCTTGTTTAAAAAACCAGACTTAAAATTAATAATATTCAAATCCGAAATAAAAAACATCAAATATACAAAAGTCCATTTCTGCCCAACAATGTTCTTACAGTCTATTCAGGTTAAGCACATAGTAAACTGGAAGTTACCAATTACCAATTTTAAAATGTACACCAAAAAGTTATTTTAAACATGTCATGAATCCTTTGACATATCTTGCAAAATGTATAACTATCAACATTTTTACTTACTACATGTATTTTAAATTTACTTTACAATTGTTTTTTAATTTTTATTATAATAAAATTAATATATTATTTGCTTATTCAGACCTTTTGTAGATAATCGGGGAGATGTTGTATTCACACGTTTATTGGTGTTAACATTTTAATAGTGTTTTTTTAACAAGTTTATAATTTAAATAAATTAAATATAAAAAAAAAATTTTGGAATTTAAAATAATTTAAGTTTATAAGCAGGCATTGTTATACTATACTAGATTTTTATAAAAACCTTTTTTCAAAATAAGAATTTTAAAATGCAAAAATAATTTATTACAAATATAATAAACAATGTAGTTTAAAAACAAAAATAAAATTTTAGAAACATTTAAAAATAATTATTAGCTAATTGCAAACATTAAATAGTATTAAAATTATTTATTTATTTATATTAAAATGTTTATGTAAACAAAAATTGTTTTTAAAATTGGTTTAATGTTCTCAATTATAATTTGTATAGAACAGCTGTTAATATTTAACTATTATATAATAAAATTTATGTTGAATTAAAAAAAAACATTTTATTAGTTCTACGTAAGTAAATTATTTTTAAACATTTTTAAATGTTTGATAATTGACATTTTATTTAAATGCATATTATTTTACCATAAAATCTTTATTTAAATATTAAAACATACAAATTTTAAATATTTAAAAATGTTATACAAAAAACAATTTTTAGCAAAAGACATGTTATTACTATTATTATTATTATTATTATTATTTTGTTGTTACAAAAACGTTTTTTCTCAAAAATAAATATGGGGCAAGATGATAATAATTACAGCAAGAAACAACAAAAAGAAAGTTCTATAATTCAAAAAAGAACATAAGTGAATAAAAAGTTTCTAAGTATTTAAACATTTTGCGAATTGTAATAATATTTATGTCCAAAATATAAAATGTTTGTATTTATATTTTTGAAATGACCTTAACCTTTTTATCGCATGTGAAAATATGTTTTAACTGTGTAGTACAAAATGTGTGCGCACATTCTATGTTGCAACACTGGTTAAGGTTTTAGCATTAATAATTTTCCAAATTAAAAATTGCGTATTCTTTTGATTTTTAATTCAATTCTTTTGTATATGTAACTCTGTCATCTAAGTACGTGCAATTACTATTTTACCATTGTTTCCCGGAGTGGCGTTTTTTTATTGTTTGCCTAGCAGTGTAAATTTTTTACAGAGGCTAGGTAGTTAACCTTTCTCTTAAATTTTTTCGTTTGTGACTAAAAAGATTAAAGCATTTTTGGTGCCGGTTTATGTAAATTAATCCTATGCCCACCTAGGTTTAACTCAATTGTTATAACTCTAGATTACCCCAGGTACAAAATATTACTTTAGACAACGCATGTTATTTAAATTAATTATTTAAAATATTTTTGTTTGTAAAATAAAATAATGAATATTTTTAAAATAACAAATTTTTTTACACATTATAAATAATTAATTGATGCGCTATATTTTTCAATAAATACATCACCTCGACACATATACGTATAATGCGATGCCTAAACCTTATCTTTTTGTAGTTAAAATTATTAAATATTAAAATATGTAATTTATTTACAAAATAATTATTAAAAATAATTTTTTATTTTATATTCCTTTTATTTTTAAAAATAATAATTTTTAAAATAAAATAACTGCTCATATATATTTTAATATAAACAATTTAAAACATTTTTTTTTCTAATAAAAAAAAATAATTTTTAATATATTAATCACAAGGTTGATATTCATTTTGATATAAAGGGTTCATATTTCTGCTCACATAATACTTATGGTTAAAACAGCTTAGCGTCGTTATTTGTTTTTCCATAATTATGAATTAGTTCAATGTTTCTATAAAAGGGAGATAAAAATTAAAACAATTGCCAATTGCATAAAAATAGATGTTTCAAATGTGTACAACTTTTTGAACAATAAAACATGTCCCAGAATACCCATATTTGGTAAAAAAAACGTATAGTAAGCAAACAAGATAATTAGTTGATAATTATACTGCTTAAGAAACAGAACAATAAAAGTAGAATAAAAAATCCATGCTTAAAGGATTTTTCTTAGTTAATTGTAAGAAGGAGGATAAAATCTAAAGGCTTTATTTTTAAAGCGGCTGTTATTATATGGATACCAATATTTAAATAATTATTGTAATTTTTTATAAAACAATTATTTTATTATTTTTACAACCTTTACACAATGTTTGTTATTAATTTAGAAAAAAATAATATAAGTTTAGCTTGCATAATTTTAAAAAGTTAATACACAAGCAGTTAATTTAACTAACTATTAATTGCGATTGTATTGTTTATTACATTAAATATTTTAGTCGTTTACGTTAACTAAATAGAAAAAAAACAGAAAAAGTTTGTTAACAATAAGTCACTGCAACAACACAATATGAAAAGTATAAGAAATTAAAACTTTAATTAAAGCTGATACCGTAAAAGAAAATTTACAAACAATAATAATAATAATAATAATAATAATAATAATAAAATTAATTGTTATAATTTAAGAAATAAATAAAACTTATATATATTATTTTTATTTATTTCCTTTTTTACAATAACACTATGGTTTTATAAAAAATATTAATTTTATAATTAATAATTACTTATTAAAATTATTAAAAATAAAAAAACTTATATTTTTAATTGTAAATTATATCGTTAGCAATTAATTTTTTAGCAAAATTAATTAAATATTGGAATACAGAATAATTATTATTACATTGTGCTTCTTTGTAAGCAATAACGTATTTATTCATTAGATTTTAAAATATTAAATAAGTAATTAGTAAAGTTAATTTATTAAATCTACAAAATATTAAAAAAGTATTTAAAACATTGCAATAGTTTTAAATTTGAAATACAATAAATAATATTCTAACTATAAATTTATTAAATTCGTTTGTAGATGCAGTTTTAAATTTTGTTTGCTGTTTTTTTTTACTAGAGAAACAAAGGTATAACGGATTATATCATTTTTAAAAATAATTTTAATGGAATATTTTAGTATTTTTACCAGTTTTTTAAATTAAATTTATTTAAAATACAACCAACGACTAATAATATATTTTTAAAAAAATAATAACATTTATTTCTGTCGTTGTATATAATAATTGTTTTAAAATTATTTTATTTTATTTTATTTTTGTGTTTAGTAACATACATATATATTTTAATAAAATGTATTTTACATATTGTAATGTAAAATATTTATTCAACATTTTGTAATTTTTAATTTATAGGAAAATAGTAATAATTCATTATGTAAACCCTGAATTTAGGATAATGTACGTTCATTATTATATATTTGCAAAATATAAATTACATTAAAAACAATTATTTATATAATTTAATTTAATGTTGGTTATATATATATATATATATATATATGAAACCTAGTTGGTAAAAATATAAGACAAATGAATAACGATAAATATCATTTGCGTTTTATAATATAAAAACAAAAAAATTATGTTACGTTTAACTATTTATTATTGAATAAATTAAAATAATATAAAACGTTTATATTAAACATGTTAAGATTTAAAATGTTAAAAAGATAAATATGTGTTTATGAAAGAAAAACCAATAATTCCACTATTTTGACCATTATTTTTAAATAACTTAATAATTATATATTATTTTACGTATTATTTTAAAAATAAATTAATTTTTATGTAGCAATATAAATATAATTTTTAAAATGTATGTATAGTATGCTATATATTTTTTAGTGTAAAATTGTGAAAACAAAATTTATTTTAATTTAATATATTTAAATTAAGAAAATAGTAAGCAAGTTATTTTTATGTTACAAAACATTTAAAATAATTATAAATATTTTAATACATTTTTATACACAAAAAATATTAAAAAAAAAAATTCTTTAAATAACATTTTATGGATAATTTGTCATAGTATAATAATGTAATAAGTAATACATATTTTTTAATATTTAAAATTTTAAAGAATTATATATATACAAAAACATTTGCCAAAGTGTTTAGCCTTAAATCAGTTAATTTAGCAGAATGGTCACGATCCGTATTAAATGTTTTTTGTAAAAAAAAGTTTTCCGCTAAACACGTAAAATAATAAATAAAAATAAAAAAGACAATAGTGAGTTTAACAGTTAAAAAATCATACATTTATTTGTTTGTAAAATACATTATTTAGTATTTTAACAATAAAAATATAATTCTACATTTTATAAAGGTTGTAAACTAAAAATTACTATCAAAAATGATTACCAGCAATATTCGAGGATAACTTATTTTGCATTGGAAAATTTTAATTGTTTTAATTTTAATGTATTTATTTAATTAATTAATTAAAAAAATATTTATATATTATTTTTTATAAATATTACTTAAAAAACATACGTGCCCACATATATTGTAAAGCACACATTTAATTGGGCAAATAAAAGTGGTTTAGTAATTACTTAGAATAAATATTAAAAAATTGTTTCTTCTATAAAAATTGGGATAATAAAAATACTAAACCTAACAAATACTATTAATGTAAATAGTTTAGAAATGTTGGTACATTTAGGATAATGTTGTCCAGTTTCTTGTATAATTTTACATATAGTTACAAAAATTGATTATCAAATAAAATTAAATTACGTCAAATCCTATATTATTATCTTACAAAATTATAATAAAATACATAATTAACTAATTAATTAATTAATTAATTAACTAAATTAATAACATGGATTCCGCAAAGTTAAGTAACAATTGAGTAAAAAATGCTTTTTCGATTTAGCCTCTACTGTTTAAATGTAAATATAAAGTAAATATAGTAAACTTAAATATGGCGTTACCTTTCTGACATAATAGCGACATGCATCATTGTCCTGAAAAAACATTAGTAAGTCCGGTGCGACTTGCATGTTTTTATTATAAAAAACTTTCTACATTAATAAAACAAATATTTTACTATCTAGTGTACCGGATATAATTTTCCATTTAATAGATACATTATGCTTATTACCAAACCAACACATTACGTGTTGAGGATGGGCTTTTTTTCTAACTGTCGGAAGTAAATGTTTTTAAAAATTAGGCTTGCATAGTATTTTATTTTTATATCCAAATAGTTCATTCCAAATTATTGTTTTATTAGCAAAATATACCGAGCGCCAATAAGACAATTTTTGTTTAATCCACTTGTTAGAAAACATAAATTTACCTTCTTTTTGTTTTTTATTGATAAATGGTTTAACTATTAGCGATTTAGGTGTTATACCAAATTTTCTTAAACGGTTTCTCACTATAATTGGAAATAACAAATTAATTTAAATTGATTTTTTTTTAATTATTAACACTTATTTATTTAATGCTTGTACTTAATATTTTTACTACATATATTTAGAAATATTTATTTAAAAAGGCTGATGTGGCCAAAATAGCATAATTTAAAAGCTACTTTTATACAAACGTATATAATAAATTAAGGTTACGTAATTTTTATAATAAATTGTTTATTATTATTTTGTGTGCCTAATTTTATTAAAAATAATCTTTGAGTAATTGTTAATGTTAAATGCAAAATCAACTTTTACATAATTGAGAGGTCATAATAGTCATCAAAATAAACATTTAATTATTCTAATCTATATAAATAAAATTAGCTTTTAAAAAATTTTTAAATAAAAATTTAAATACAAATTGAATATTATTTTTTACGCTTAATCCTGAGATAACACTCATCCGCTTATTTAGCCTTCTCATGAGTTGTTTTTGAAACGGACAATAGTAATAAAAATATTTTCAGCATACCGAAAATAAATATTGTGTTATTAAAAAAATTAAAAAATAATAAATTTTTACCAAAAACATTTGCTAATTTATAAAAAATAAACACATTAATTTTTATAACTGTGTATTATGCATTATAATTATTTTTGTTATTTATTAAACTTTATTTGAATAGTAGAAATATAATTAAAATTTACATTATTTTATTTACAATAATTAAATATTTTTGAGAAAATTACAT
This sequence comes from Cardicola forsteri, assembly GCA_025895645.1. Classification (NCBI taxonomy): domain Eukaryota; kingdom Metazoa; phylum Platyhelminthes; class Trematoda; order Strigeidida; family Aporocotylidae; genus Cardicola; species Cardicola forsteri. The sequence goes on from JAKXYG010000875.1 coordinate 34,038, forward strand.
ATATAATAACAATTAACTACAATTATTATTATCATTTTTTAATTTTTGTTATTAATATTATTGTTAAAGCCTATTGTTCTAGAAAAACATGTTGCAATTAAATAAATGTAATTGCAAAATGTTTTTAATTATTTTAAATTTTTACTAAAATTGTTTTTCAATTTGATTAGTCATTTATGCTAATCAGTTTTTTTTAAATGCCGTGTATGTACGTTTTTGATTTGACTAATTTTATTTTTTTAATTTTTAATTTTATTGCCGTATTTATTAATAAACATAAATTGTTTGTCTGATTGTTTAAAATATTGTTATGTAACTGAAACAATAAAGTTTTTGTAATTCTAAAATTTAGCTAACATGTTAGTTATGTGCTAGTAACATAAGTACATTTAATTTATACTACAAAAACACAACACTAAATATATGTAAATACAATCTTTCTTTATTATTAACATTTGTTTAATTTAATTGTAATATTAATTTACATTAAATTCAGCAAACTTTAAATAAATTTAAAATAAGCTTATTATGGACATTATTAACAGATAATGTAATAGAATAATATTTTATTCACATTACAATACATTTTAAACGCAACGTAGGTTTTTGTACAAACAGATTTATAAGTAATTTTAGGTTAAACTATTTATAAAATAATTTTAGTTTAATTAAAAAATTAGAAATAACTTTTTAAATTATTATTATAAAAATATTTTTAGAAATAAGTATAAAAATAATTTACTGTTGTTTATGTTAATCATAATTTTAAAAAATAATTATAATATTTACATTTTATTTTACATCATAGATAATTATCATAATTGTACTTTATTGTATACATGTTAATTTAGGGCAAGGTATAATATTATTTTAATACTATAATATAATAAATTGAATATATACTATATTTGTTTTTAAAATATTATTATAAATTTATAAATTGTTTATAGGTGATGTTATTTATCATACATAATAAAATATTATTATTATTTTATAAACTTGCTAGTTTTATAACTGTTAAAATACACTGTGTAAGAAATTTTTAAAATAATTTTATAACATTAACTAATTGAGTTTAACACATGTTGTAATTTTAGTTTATATTATATATTTTATTATTAACATTAAATTATTATTATTATTATACATTATTGTTTAAAAAAACATAGGGCAAGGAAATAACGATAACAACAAAAACATTAACTTTTAATATTTAACAATTAATTAAGAGTTGTAAAACAAGCACTTTACTGGAACATGTTGAAATTACCACTATTTATTTACAATAATAAGTAGATTAATTATAAACTATAAAATAGTTTACGCTTAAATTTTTTTACAAATCACACCTATTTCCAAAATTTCTGTATTACTAACAAATCTAGAACATTATTGCCTAATTGCTTTTACCACAGTGATTTTAAAATTAACTAAAAAAATTATTTTTAAAAATCTAAAATTTCTATTAAACATTAATGACAATTGTTATTAGTTTGCATCAAAATAATTATTTTACTCTAAATTGTGTAATCAGTTTTGTTTATTAGATTACTGAATACCTTGTTAAAGGAAAATGTTTAATATACTGCATATTTCTTAATTATAAACCTGCTTTTAATAGTATATTAAGAAAACAATTTATTCAACGTTTTAAACTGGCTAAAACATTATTCTTTAAAAACGTTTTCAAACAATTAGTTGCAATAAATAAAAGATAGCAAAAAATAACAATGGACTTCGACTAAATGCAGTAATATTTCTGTTTTTATTTTCATTGTTTGTAAATCTGTTACAAGTTCTACGGCCATAATAATTGTTTAAATTTGCCGATGATAAAGTTTTTGCACAAAATTTTTTAAATTATGATTAAAAAAAATTAAAAATGTCTACTAATTATTTCTATTATTAACTTTAATTTTAATTTAAATGTATCAAAATGCAAGCTGGTCAAATCTACAAAGTATTTAAGAAAAATAATAAAATTTAGTAAAATATTTTAATTAGATCATACAATATATACAAACATATATATATATATATATATGTATATATTTAAGCCAAAAATTATTTACATTGTTATTAATAGTGATACAAATAAATTTTGTTTATCTAAACATTTAAACATTAAACATGAAACGATTACGCAACAATAACTTCAAAGAAAATTATTACTTTTTTACATATTTTTACAAGTGTTTACATAACCCAGCACACGTTATGTCATACATTTTATTAAAAAAATTAATTAATTTTAAAATTTTGTGTGTATATAAAAATAAACATTAATAATGTAAAAAAACAAAATAATAATAATAATTGAACCTCTATTTTGTTTTATTAACTTGACTGCTAGGAATTACAAATAATTAAAAAAAATTTTATTTTGGTTTAACTATCAAACAACTTGTAAATACATATAAGTACACGTATTGTATACAAAGTATTAAAAAATTAGACACAATAAAATTATTCACGACATACATTAAAAAAATAATGTGCTCTCTATGATAATTTAAAACTTTATGTATTGGTTATTGGTTAAATTAACGTTTTTTTAAATAATAAAAACCAGAGCTTTATTCAATTGCTTTTATACGTAAAATGATTAAAAATATTTGTGGTTGTCTTAAACAAGAGTTAAAAAAATTTACCACACTTAAAAAAATTAAAATTGTGTAAAATATTGAATATAAAAATACTATATGAATAATTTGGTTGACTATATTTTCAAAGCGTTTAAAAAAAGTTATAAAAAACCATTGTTATTCTTTGTACTACTAAATTTGTAATATTTGTAATGCTTATTATCTATATGTGTACATATTTTATAATATAATTTATTTTTAAGCAAATTATGTAGTAGTATTTTTATAATAACAAAATGTGTAAATTCTACGTTTTTTGTCTAAGCGAGAATTTGGTAATGCTATCTGTAAAAAAATATTATTACTGTTTTAATTGTATTCCTAAAATGATGGTTATTAAATATTTTAGTAAAATGTTGATGTGCCTAATATGCTTAAGTAATGCAAGAAAATTCCATTAATATTAATGTGTTAATTTTGACACGGTTTATTTTGGCCTTTGTATATATATATATATATATATATATAGACCGTGAGTTAAAAAATTTTAAATTTTAAATTGTTAGTTAATATTTTTACTAATTACAAAATATTAAGTTTTTATATGTTTATAAAAAATTACATAATAATATATTTGCAAAAAAACTTATTATAAAATAAATTTATATTTAAATACTTTTACATTTGATTTTTAAAAAACATCAGCAATAATAATTAAAATTAAAAATAATTGTAATTAAATTTATTTTTTCTTAAATATTATTTTTAAATATTTATATATAATTTATTAATGTATGTAAACTGCAATTTTAAAATATAAAAAAAAATTATGTGTCAACTGCCGTCTTAATTTAAAATTATTGTAATTTTTTATTGTTTTTAAAAAAGATTATTTTTGTTAATTACTGTAAATCTTTCTGCAACATTTTAATATAACTTATAAAAAAAGCAAAATAATTTATTATTTAACATATACACAAACTATTTATTTAATTAATATATTTTAAATTTTTATAAATATTAATTCAGTATTTGGTAAGTCTATTATAATTTGCAATATAAACATTTAATGTGTTTAAATAATTTAAACGCATTTATAAGTAATTATTTTTCTGTTGTTGTCTAAAATAATTAATAAAAAAAACGAACCTTGAAACAATGTAAAAACTGAAAAAAATTAAATAGATTTGCTAGTAAGTCCAAACACATTTTTTAAGACCCAGCAAAACATTTGACAACACTTTGTTTAATCTCTAGCAGATATTCTTTCCAACTTTCTTTTTAACGTTTTAGTTAGCAATTGTTAGTTTATTGTAATTAAGAATTTTTGCGCACACAAAAGTTGCCAAACAGAAAATAAAAACATTTATGGTATTATAACGGATTTCTGGACAACTGTGTAGTGCCCTAAAAATTAGCACCGTGCTACTAATGTTTTTGTTCACAAAAAAGGAGATTGGTAAGCATCGGTAAACATCAACAATAGTTAATAAGATTTGCCCGGAGAGAAAGCGTACCACACGTTCCAAACAAATTGGTTTTCGCCTGGTTTGGGATGCGTTAATTAGATTTACACGTTCCGGTGCATCCTGAAGCACGAAGTGTATTAAATAGTGCTGTGCTTTCCAATGTAAAGCAATTTACGTATCTGTGCTCTTTGATTACTTTTGACGTAGGTTTATCTTACAAAATAAATTGTCAAATTTGTTTAATTGCTGCTGCGTTTGAAAAACTTAATAATCCAATATAGAATTTTAAAAAATTAATCCAAAGACAAAGATAAACATTTTCTCTTTATTATTTTGCACAGTACTTCTGTACGCAGATAAAACCTGAATTTTTATAGGGTCAAACATTATAAATCTTAACAAATTTAAGACAAGGTGTCTTTGATATATTTGGCACAACACTTATTTTACATCACCCGTATCAAATATTAGTAGCCGCAAAATTTGAGATAACCTCCAATTTTATGAACTTCCATCTTTAGTATAGCGACAACGTAGATTACGGTGGTTTGGATACGTTTTTCGTAAAATTTTTAATGCAATTTTACGTACCGTAATTTTGGTTTGTCCAAATGACAATTTAAAAAAAGTTGTTAAAAACGTACTTGAATGGATGCTGTTTGAGACGATTTTTACCGTAATTTAGCCGAAACTTTATTGTAAAAACAATGTAAAATTCGTTAGACTGACATATCATTACATTCAGCCAAAAACCGTAAACAGTGGAAAGGGATAATTTAAAATGTTTTGAGAACTTGAAACTAGTAAAGAAGTGGCTTTGTCACCAATTTTTATTAGTATATATTATTATTAATTAAAAAAACGGGATGGTCTAGCGGTATAGCTCTTGAATTTAGACCTCGGAGTGTTTGAATTCCACCACCGGTACTAAAATGCGGGCCCATGTTCGGCTTCGCTAAAATGCCCACTGCTGAAAGATGTTTCTAGTAAATTATTCAAAGTAGCAAACATAAATAATTATATATATATATATATATATATATACTTATATAGTATGTATAAACTTAACATAAGTAATATATATATATATATATATATATATATATATATATATATATATATATATATATATATATATATATAAAACCGTTTAATTATAAAATAAAATATTTAATATAAAATATTTTAAATAATTTACTAAAAACATTTACTACTAATAGAACAAAGCAAAGTGCATTTAGGACTAGTATTATAGATTAAATCTGTGCTCACTCAAGTTAAAGTGAATCATTATTTGAAACGACTAAACTGGTTAGTGTTAAAAACATAGTTATTGAATTCAAACATACAATAAATATTATTTAATAATTAAAATACAAGTATAATTTTATAAATATATACTGTAACTAATAAAAAATTATACGAAACATTAATTGACTCATAATCTAAGATTGAGTAAAATTACCAGCATACAATATAACATCAAAAACATTTAAAAATGCAAAACATATCTAAGTTTTAGGGTTAATACATTACATTTACTCCAACATATTAAATGATGGTTTGTGTTTGTAATCACATGACTTAATTGTTGTGGTATGCTTTTAATTAAAATGTTAATCTAGATTTATGTAGTTTAAATTTTAACAAAATATTTGATTTAAACAAATATTTTAAGATTTAAATTTGCTTATATATGTTAATTTTTATCAAACAAAAAATAAAATAAATAACATTAATATTCAAAAGGTTTATACACGAGTTGAGTAGAAGTAAAACTCCTTTTGATCCTCGGTTCGAATTATCGATGATATCAGTAAGATTCGGGGGAAATATGAAATGGATGGTGTGGTAAAGGGGGATTAGTCACAAAAAAAATATTTGAAATCAAGATAAAATCAAGGTAGATAATGGAAGTTAACAGTTATAGAAAACGAGCAAAAATTACAAATATAAAAAAATATATAACAGGTGCCTATTACAATGCAAAAACACTGCAATAATCTTCAAAAAAAAAGAAAAGAGAAAAGGATGAATAACGCTCCAATGGACGTGTAGCGTGACACGCGCCTCACCTCACGAATGACTATTAAATAGCATTTTTTAAATTTTAGTCCGTGTTATAGTTTAACTATGTTTTTTATCAATACAAAATTTATTTAAAAACAATTGCAATTAATTTTAATACTCATGTTCTTATTATAAAAAACATTAATTTTGTTTAAAAACGATGATATATTTTACTAAAAAAGCCATTGTATAAATTGGTTAACATACTTTTTTATATAAGGGTTATTTAACATTTTATAAAACCAATATAATATTTGTTGCCTATATATATTGTTCTGATTGTAAAATTTTAAGATTGCACAAAAAGGTTTATACAAAGCAACTTACTTAATTATCTAATATATTAATCTCTTTAAATTAGTGTTTTATTAACTGTAATAAAAAATAATTACTTTTAAAAACAATTTTAATTTAATATTACAAACCATAATTATAGTGTGTTTATTTTTTAATGGAAATTGACTAAAGTTCGTATAATAAAAAAATAGAACATATTATATTTTCTGCTCCTAGGTAGCAAATTTTTGTTAATTAAATTTAATAATTCAACAAAATATTTATTTTGTAGTTTTTAAGTTAAATAATATTTTTTTTAACAAACAAAATTAATTATTTAGTATTTTTAATAACATACCCAAAATATTATTTTAAAAATTATGATTATTATTAAATTTGTATAACAAGATATACAACATTTTAAATTTGTATGCAAATATTAATATTTAACTTATATTTAGCAACAAATAAATCTTGTTGTTTGTGAAAATAAACAATAATAATAAAATTGGTTTTTATTTTAGTCAAAATAAATATTGTGTCATCAAAAAGTTTAAAAATAAAAACATTTTCTTAAAAAAATGAAAGAATTTATACACAGTTAATTATTCAACAGTTTATCTTATTATTAATATTCAAAAACCGCTAAACTATAATAATGTTGAAAAAAACGTGTAAGCTATAGAGTAAATAATACCTCTGTTATAAGCATCCCGTATATATGGTAATAACAATGGTTTAAACAAATTATTTGGTTTTAAAAACTACATGTTGTGTGAGTCGAGTTTATTTACTCAATTATTACTTAAGAAACATGACATTTATGTTATTTAAATGTTTTTAGTATAGTTAAGCGTAACATAAATAAACGTGTTAAAATTGAGAATTTATTTAAACGCATTTGGTTTGTTATTTAATATAAAAATATATGAATACTCTTATCTACACTATTCTAAAACTCCTGAGTTAAATTATTTAAAGAAAAAGCTACTATATATAGTAATAAATGTTTTAAACTTTGTAATGCTTTTAATTGTTTGGTAATTAAAAAAATTGGATGTGATCTGTTTTTAATAACATGTAACGTTATAAATCATGCTAGCTACTTTACTCCATTTTTGATTTTGCACCAGTTGATATTTTATATAATTTTTACTACTTACAGTATACATGCATACATAATTATAGCTTTTTTATTATTATATACTACTGTATAATTTATAATCAAAATATGTTTTTTTTGTACGTTATGTAGCTAGTAAAATTGTTTTTTGGGTATTTGTTGTAATGGCTGTATATAGGAAGTAAGTAATAAAAACCATTAAATAAAATTATAATTTTTGCTGATTTTATCTAAATATGTTGTTAATATTTTAAAATCTTTACTTATATTAATTACAAAAAAGTTTATTTTAATTTATTTTAATCTAATATAAAAAACACAGTAATAAAATTTGTTAATTATTTTTTATTAAGTTAATAGTGTACAATAAAGTTTATCTAACAATTACATTAGAGTATAAAATAAATGTTATTCTTGCATTTACAGTTTAAAAATATTTGATTGTTTAGGAATTAACATTTTGTGTAAATATAATTATTTTTTATTGTGTTTTTTACAAATACATAAATAATTAAATCTTAGTGCAGTGATTAAAAAAAATTTAATATTATTGTATTTAAAAAGCAAATAAAATTTAAAAATTAATAAATAACTGTGTACATATTGTAGACATTTTTATTATTAGTTTTCCATAATATTAAAAAACGTTTTGTTTTTATAACATTAGGTAAAGAATCCTATATTAATAAAAAAGCAAATAATTAAAAAGTATTTTAAAAACATTAAAAAAATAAAAATTGTTTTATAAATTAAATCTGTTTTTTATTAACAAAATGCACGTCGCATACAATTGGGTATTTACTACAGTTTGTACGTTTAAAAGATTTTAATATACCGCTTATACACACTTCCTATGAGTAATAATATTATATTTTAATTATTAATGTTTTTTAAATGTTAAATGTTAATTATTAGCATGTATGTGTTTGATTTAATTATTTTAAAAATAACTACATTCTGTTATTAATAATTAAAGTATTTAAATTTTATTTAA
>JAKXYG010000330.1:0-42500 GCA_025895645.1 Cardicola forsteri
ATTGGAAATTGAGACTTTATAAGCATTACTCAAATCCTCAGGATCATTAGCATCCCAAAAGGTTTGACTGAGGTGGGATACAAACCCACGCCCCGAAGGACTGGTGTTTGACAGGATGGCGTATAAAAAGGATGGCAATCTTGGGATAGCTCAATTTTCAATTCTTGTTGTACCGCATTCTAGTGAGATTGTTTGCACTTTTTTGCTAATGTTGTTATGTTGTGAGCATTACACTAAAGCTCATAAACATTTCAACCTTTTTATCAAACAATTGCTGTTTAGTGTAACAATATATATTATTATATATTATATTATACAAAACCCTTTTGCTCTAAAAATAAGCATGAGGCAATAAGACAACAATTACAGCAAAACAACAACAACAACAATAACGAAGTCTCATTGACATTGAAGATTCGGCAAATCAAAGATTGAGCTTCCTTTCGGCCTTTACTCAACTCTGTTATCTGTGTAATTGTGTCACTTTTTTGCCGTTGTTTGCTGCAATGGCGTCCTTTTGTATTGTTTCCGTAGCAGTATAATTTTTTTACAGAGGCCAGGTTGCTAACCTTGGGCGCTTAAACCCTCCTCTTTTATCCAGGCTTGGGACTGGCTAGATTGAATCAAACCGAGTTAGTGTAACAATTACCTGTTCAAAAACGGGGTTCTTTGTTCCGACTCATATCTGGGTGACTATCGATTCGATCCGTTTGACTGGGTCCACGTTTGACTTTGCTAACATGTCCATGGCTAAAAAATGCGTTTTCTGTCAAAACGAAAATAATTGGTGATAATAATAATAATCAATAATAATAATAATTATTATAAACGAAATATTTGGCAAAATATTTGAATACATTGAAACATTTTGTTGTCCCAAGTTTTTTTTGAATTATGGGACTTTATTGATGTTTTTTGCTTTAATTGTTATCTTATTGCTCTATACTTATTTTTTAAGTCAAAAAGAATTAATAATAATAATAATAATAATAATAATAATAATAATAATGTTACAACAGCTTTTAGCCAGGGTCACATCACTGTGAACAATTCTGTTCTTGAACACAATCAATACAAGTGTATGTCAACAAGTGCTGCAATAGGGGAGGGGATTGCTTTTTATTACAAATATTAATTAATTGATGAAAATAAAGAAATATCAACAAAAACATCTCTTCGTATTCATAATAATAATAATAATAAAAATAATAATAATAACGTTTTTTGAAAATAGCATTACTAGTAAATTTTAACAGAACAATCAGAGTGGTAATTAGCGAATAAAAAACAAAAATAAAATTTAAAAAGTTGTTATCCCGATACGAAACAGTAATTAACAATAACAACAACAACAACAACAATAATAATAGTAATAATAAAAATGATATTGTTGATATGTAAATAATAAAATAATTAAAAACACATGTAAATAAGATATCCAACGAAAAAACATAAACTGAACAAATTCTCTCTAATTTCCGGAATATGGATGTAAATAAGTAGCTAAATAAGTAGTATAACATGGTAAATAGTCTATTATTACTGTTATTAGTATTATTGCTATTGTTAATGTTATTGTTATCTATTGTTATTATTACTATTCCTATTGCTATTATCTTTATTATTATTACACATGTAACATGGTTATTATTATTATTATTATTATTATTATTATTATTATTTATCTAAAAGGCAAAGTCTATGTGCCCAAGAGTCTTCAACATGACATTCGTTTCTTGAATAGGATTGCCGATAATAGCGTAATGTAGTTTTATTATTATTTTTACATGTTCATTCGGTTGTTATTGTCCCCCACGTTTTGCACAAAACGAATGTTTTAGCAAATGAAAATTATTTTGTTAAAGCGAACAGGAGTCCGCATTTAGTACCAGCGGTGTCAACTAAACCCCATTCCAAAAAATTAAATTAAGTTAAGCATGTAAACCATAAAGGATTTGAGTTGCATTTGACAAATATCTGACCGGCCCACCAAAAGCGAGACCTCCAATGAGCTTTGCTCAAAAGTCTACTGCCGACAAATGCTTTTGACCGTCTCAAAATATTTAAAGTAGTAAAAAACGTTTTTTAATTTATATTTACTACTTTGAATGGTTAACGGGAAACGCATCTTACAGCAGTAGATAGTTTAGCAAAACCAAACGTGAGCCTGCATCTAGTGTTGATGGTGGAATTCGAACCCATGTCCACTCAGATCCAAGTTGAGCGCTATACCGCTACACCGCTGGATGTACAGCACTTAATTGGACACACAATTTTCGATCCATTATTTCCACAGTCACAAAGCATCTAAAAACAATTACTTCCTTTTGTTCTATATGTTGAAATGGAAGACAAACGTCGTTTTTTTTGGTTCATCAACTACATGTAGAGCCGGAGTGGTCTAGCGGTACAACGCTCAAATTCGGACCTCGGTGGACATGGGGGTTTGAATCCCACCACCGACCCACTAAATGCGGGCCCACGTTCGGCTGCGCTAAAATTTTCACTATTGAAAGATGCGTTTTTCGTAAAATATTCGAAATAGTAAAGATAAAATAAAATAAATAAATAAAAATTATACTTTAAAATACCCTTCAAGTACCTTGGATGTATGCTTGCAACCGAGGCAGAAGTCTAGTTGTACTGTTGTGTACTCGATTTTTGAAACTTGTTAGTACCGTTAGTACCCGTTGTTAAAACAATTTTTACTTTTATAAAATATTATAACTTTACAAGCCTATTAAACCAAATTATTTTAATGGCCTTTTTTAATAAATATGTAAAGAATCCCAGTTTACGTAGAGAACAATTTTTAAAAAAAGAATAAATATACAATTTTGAAAAAAATATTTTACATTTTTCTTATTTTTAGCGATAAAAATAAAAAGAGAGACACATGAATATGGGTGTGGTTTTTTCAAAAATACAACATAAAATAATCTAATAAAGTGCAAGTCTCTATAACTTATGTCATTTTAAGAGCAATAGAAATTGGATTTATTATCTATAAAAAGAAGAAATATATAGTCTCTACTTCTGTTGTAATTAACTTTTATTTTATATTTATTATTGAAGCAACAATTGGCATCATTTATTTGTCTGTTCGCATCCCGAATTTTCGTGCAAATATAGGTGTGGACGCGGGAAGACGAACGTAAATAAAGATTCTGAGCTGTAACGATGCCAGGACAATCATCTTTGGGGGATTTGAATTTAACACCGGTTGACGGATTCATAAGTTTAACTGGCTACATATGGTAAATAGATACGTTGAAATACCTTTTAAGCATTTTGGGTGAATTCTAGCACCCATTTACTGTACGGGAATCCAGTACAATCCCAATTTTATTGCTGTACTCTCGGTTCATGTTGTTGTTAATCTTGATTAGTATAGGCACCTAGTCCAGGAAGCGCTAAGTAGAAGCATCAGTCAGGAATTCGAGTTTTTATAAGTATTAATCAAATCCTCAGAATTTTTAGCATCCCAAATAGAGCGTTGTATTATAAAAAGTCTTTTATCTGCAGAGAATTAAACACCATATTAGGGGTAGTTAACAAATGGCAAATTGCTTTTTTGGTACGTGAATATTTAGAGTAGTCGTCATTTTGTGTCCACATTTTTATTAGGATTCGAACCTACGTTCAATTGCTTTTGCGATGATTACCGTTCCCGTATTCTATGTGTTTCCATTTTTTATTCAATTATTTATATTTACGTATTTACTATATACTCAAGACGTCATTAATGAGTCATTATGTCAATTTTAAACATTATGCATTACAAACTTTTAGTATTATTATTTTCATTATTGTTATTATTATTATTATTATTATTATTATTATTATTATTATTATTATTATTATTATTATTATTATTATTGTTGTTATTATTATTATTATTATTGTTATTATTATTATTATTATTATTATTATTATTATTATTATTATTATTATTATTATTATTATTATTATTATTATTATTATTATTATTATTATTATTGTTATTATTATTACTATTATTATTGCTGTTATTATTATTATTATTATTATTATTGTTATTATTATTATTATTATTATTATTATTATTATTATTATTATTATTATTATTATTATTATTATTGTTATTATATAATATAAAACTGCTACTTTATATTTGCATCACAAAAGTATTTATCAATTTGTAATTATTGTACAACTTTGTATATTTTGTTTTTACAATCATCTCATTGGGACAGATGATATCTGAAAACGTTCTACTTCGTTTTAGTAATTATTGTAATAAAATCAATATATGTATTAAGGGTCTTTATTTTATTATTATTATTATTATTATTATTACATTAAGCTTTAATACCTCAATAGAGATACATTCAGTGTAAAATACATTTTCACGATCAATATAAAAAATAACAAAAATTAAAAAGTAGTAGTACAAATAATGGGAACAAATGAAATGGAATGTCATACGTCAATGAATAAATATAGTCAAAACGGCAAACATGTGATTTGAAAAAAATTCAAAATGACTATACTTCGAATAAGTCATTATAAAGCACATAAGTTACATTATGCTGAACGATGTCCAAATTAGTTTAAATAAATACGTAAGTGGAATAATTCCTAATTTGATAGGTTTGTTAGAAGTTCAATTGTATTTGATTCTAAATTGGTTATTATTAGTAGATAAGTATGGCAGACATGATTTTTTGTATTGATTAGTTTTGGCTTTCATGTGCAGGTAGGTTCTTCTTGTTTTTCCAGAAGCTTTAAAGCTGTATGTTATGGGTGAGTGTTATTACCTTCAACCTTTGATGCTAATTGTATACAGGATTTATCATTCAATAAGACGGAATATTTGATTCCCGCTTATGTTGACACCAAAGATGTACATCTTTCTAAAACAACACAATCTTATTTTAATAAACCAGGAAAAATTACAAATTAATAGATATAAACACGATGTAACGAACATTTGAGTAATATAATTATCAACATTTAGTTCTCTTAATTTTCCATTCGTTGCGCTTATCGTCAAGACATCAGTATGTAGTTTAAATGCATTCTAAATAAAACCCGTTAAAAATGTTTTTAAAAAAAGTAAGTCATTCGTATATTTTCTCAATATTTTGGCATTTTGTTGCGTTTGTCAATTGACTTGGTTGAAAACGAAAAAATTACAATTCGTTTGTTCAAGGTCACAAACATATAATTTGGTTGTCTCATATTCTTTTTGAATTATGTGACTTTTGTTGCTGTAATTGTCATCTTATGCTTATTTTTTTAAGGTAAAATTGTTTGGTCATAAGTTAAACTCAGAAAATACAACGACAAAAAGTTGTTTTCGTTTGCCAAAGATTATTTTGGTCAAACTGGAAAATTTCAATCAAATGTACGGACAAAAGTTTAATTGGGAGATTTGGGAGATTTAGTTACATATGCCTGTCCTGAAAAGTACACACACACGTACAACACGATGAACTTGAATTCATTAGACAAAGCAGATATGTGAAGATTAACAAAACGGTAATCTCCACAATGATAAATAAATCGATTTGTAAAATTCATTCCAGTAGATACAATAATTTGTGTGTGTGTGTGTGTGTGTGTATACCGGTAAAATAAATGACGACTGTTCACTAATTATGAAAATGAAAAGTTTCCGCAACCCGTTTTTAGTTGAGTTTGACGATAAAATATGTGTCACCGAGAGTCGAAACCAAGGGCGCCAGTGGGATAAATCAATTAATAATAATATAAATATAAATATAAATATAATAATAATAATAATAATCATTATTATTAATATTATTACGATTACTATTTTTAATATTATTATTATTGCTATTATTATTATTACTATTATTATTAAATTACTAATACTATTATTATTATTACGATTAATTTTTTAAATAATAATAATATTATTGTTACTACTACTACTATTATAAACATAATTATTATTGTTATTATTATTACTATTATTATTGTTATGATTATGATTATAATTATGATTATGATTATGATTATGATAATAATAATAATAATAATAATTATTATTATTATTACTATTACTACCATTGTTAATATTATTATTATTGTTATTATTATCATTATTACTATTACTATTGTTGTTATTATGATGATTATTATTACTATTATCAATTATTATTATTATTATTATTAGTATTATTATTACTGTTATTATTATTACTACTATTATCATTATTAATATTATTATTATTATTATTATTATTACTATTATTGTTATTATTATTACTATTATCATTATTATCATTATTATTATTATTATTATTATTATTATTATTATTATTATTATTATTATTATTATTATTATTATTATTATTATTATTATTATTATTATTATTATTATTATTATTATTATTATTATTATTGCTATTATTAATATTATTGCTAGTATTATTATTGTTTCTACTTTTTTTCATTCTCTTCCTTCTTTTTCTTTCTGTTATGATTAAATGCTTCACAAAGAACATGTTTCATCATGTGGAAATTTATTCAAATAAACGAGATTCAATATTTAGTGCCGGTAACGATACTTAAACGCACTTCTATACTTTAAAATATAAAATTGTTTTAACAGGTTAATAATAATAATCGATATTTTTATTTTTTACGGAAATATTCACTTTTTTCAAAACACTTTTTTAAGCCAAGAAAATATTTTATATCTTACGTACATTAGTTTACATGTCAATAGCATGTTAGCAACACGCGTTGTTGTTATTTCAACAACGTCACGTAAGAACAAAATTTATTAATTATATGTTTAAAAAATTAATGATTTTTTAAAAATTTTTAATTTAATTAATATTATAAAGTAATTATAACGGTTATATGGTCTACAATAAGATAATTCAGATATTTAAACCTATCTGATAAATTAATCACGTTTATTAATATTAAATTAAACATTTTAGGTGTTAAATTTAAAATACAACCTTTGTTCAATCTGTTTATGTAAAAACAAATAATGATAATTGAACAACTGGTGAGATATTATACATTAATATAGTAACGATTATAATAGTAATAGTATTAGTATTAATAGTACTGTTACTAGTGCTACTAATAATAGTAATAATAATCGTGATACTACTGCTACTACTGCTAATAATAATAATAATAGTAATAGTACCAATACAGCTATTACTAGTACCACTAATAATTTTAATGATGATAGTAATAGCACTACTACTACTACTACTACTACTGCTACTACTACTACTACTACTACTACTAATAATAATAATAATAATGATAACAAATAAACAAATACCATAAAAAGGTAATGCAGTTTATTCTTCTAAATTATTCATACCCAAGAAGAACATAATAACGTCAGGTAATTGTATGGGTCTTTGTAAAATATTCATTCGTGCTGAAGCAACAATTACACTGTTTATATTTCCTTCCGTTTTTCAGTTTTTCCCTCCTTCTCAAAAAGCAACCTTTTCCGGTTAGTCTTTTCCATTCTGTTCCGTGTCGAGTCAATTTGAAACATCATAAGCACTAAATAGCTTTGTCGTGGGTGTTTTTACTGCCTTCCTTTATCCAGACTTGACCGAATCAGTTTGCTTCTGTTTGTCATTCGATGAAGTCAATTGTACCCTTTGATTAACGTTTCCAATTAATCAATAGGTAGGATGAACAGCATTGTACACAAAGCCGTATGTTTTTTTCATTCTAAAAATAATAGTTCATTAAAATTCATTTATTCCATTCATTTAATGAACGCAGAGTAAATATGGCAATCGATTAATTAAAGCCACTCCAATTACAGAAAAGTATAATTGCATAAAAAAGATTTTCTACTTGTGAAATGTTAACCAACTATTTTTGGAATTTTTTATTCATATTTTGAATGTGTGTTGGGAGTAGAGTAGGGTTGAAGGTCGAATAAGGTTTTTAAACGATTTTTATGTTAAATCGTGGACTTGCCAATACATTATCTATTCATTTATTGTAAATGTTTTGCAAAAATCATCTTCTTCAGCAAGTACAAAAGCCAAATAAATAGCGCCATTTGGTGCAGGGGTACAGCACTGAGTGGGAATGATGAATTCGAATCGAATTGGGTACAGCACTGAGTGGGAATGATGAATTGGAATCGCACCACTGACCCACTAAATGCGGGCCCACGTTCGGCTTCGTTAACACGTCTACTGCAGTAAGATGTTGGCAGTAAACCATTCAAATAAAATAAATAAATTTTTATTAAAATTGAAAATTGATCGAATTGGAGGTTTGATGCCATTTTTGAATGCATTATTTCAATTATTAACCCATCTTACTCTACCTTCGCTGTGCAAAGCGTAAATTCTTTTCACTGTTTTTCTTTGGACTTAGCTAACAGCATTCTATAATAATTTTTTTATTTCTTGTTAATTTTGTTGTATACGGAGATTTGAAAGATTGATTATTTTGTGGAGTATTTTTCTATAAAAACACCTGACAAAAACATTTATTAATTCAAACATGCATCTTTTTTCGATTTTGATCGGCTAATAAATTTATTATATATTATATTATATTATACAAAACCCTTTTGCTCTAAAAATAAACATGGGGCAATAAGACAATAATTACAACAAAACAACAACAACAACAAAGTCTCGTTGGCATTGAACATTCTGCAAATCGAAGATTGATCTTCCTTTCGACTTTCACTCAACCCTGTCATCTGTGTAACTGTTCCATCCAGATACGTGCGGTCACTTTTTTGCCGTTGACTGCCTGTATAGAATCCTCTTGATTGTTTCCATAACAGTATAAATTGTTTACATAGGCCAAGTTGCTAACCATGAGCGCTCAAACCCTCCCCCTTTATCCAGGCTGGCGACTGGCAAGATTGAATCATTTCTGAATAATGTGTAAAATATTTTTCTCTATCCAACAATGTTGATTGTACGTTTACTAAAGTGTTTCAACCGATTATGTCATTTATTGTGGTTAGTGACGTGGTTACCTTTTCATCATTTCCAGCTTTGTACAGTATATTGAAGGATTATCTTTGATAGCTTTGGAAGCACCAAAAAATGCTAAAAATAACGCCTTTTTTTGGCAGATAATTGAATTTGTTGTCTTCAAAAACGGACTTTTCAAATACTCCGAGTGTATACCTGCACTCATCCATTAAGGCGGATGCGCCACACGGATGTTTTTTACTAGTTTACATTTTTACGAGAAGCATACATTTTTTAGCAGTGGACAATTTAGCAAAGCCGAATGTGGGCCCCCGTTTAGTGCTGGTAAACCCATGTAAGACTTAAAACATCAACAATGTATTATCAATTATAATAATAAAACAAATTATTCACAAATAAGGCTGTTGCTAAAAACATCAATTACTAAAATCAAATAGATATTCAAAACTTGAACCAACTACTGTTCAATAACACTCTTGGCCCCCCTTAACTTATAAAACGATTTTACTTACCGTATAATAGAAAGTTGGAAAGGAATATACAGCTCTCGATCTGCCTCATACTAAACATCATCTCAACAAAAATAACAGCGAATCGAGCACGGAAAATAACTCGCTGACCGTACCCAAATCGAGGTGTTTGCATCGACTGCGCAGTTCCGATTCATTCGATGATGACATTCCCCTCAGTTCGCGTATTCGACGTGTATCAATGCTACTGCATAACAAAAAAATCAATACACTGAGTTCGGATATGGAAAATGAATCTGAAAGTCATGGTCATACGTGAGTTGTGTTTACGTTGAATAATTTAAATTTTTTAAGATAGTTAAGTAAATTGAGATTTTTGTTGTATTTATTCTTTCTTAAAGTTTATAGTTTTAGAGGTCATAATAATTGCAGTAATTTATCGATTTTTAAAACAAACATTTCCTAAGCATATAGATATGACATATCAGGTACAAAGTTTACCATTATATCTATAACTGTCTAACTGACAGGGCATAGATTAGACACGCGCCAGCTAAATGCGCATTTGTTAAAACCGCCTTTTCCATTCTACATTCAATTAACAAAAAATCAATAAAAATAATTGTTTATTGTTTACAACAAAATGCATCATTATTCCGAATGAGTTTTACTCAGACCTATATTTCTACCCCCCCCCATTCAGTTTCCCCACCTACGCAACACCCACGTCTTCTACAACCATACAGCTGTTCAACGTTGATTCGGACAAACTTTCTTCTACATCATTTGACGCCGTCAAGGAAAACCTAATAACGCCATCAAGTCGCTATTTTATCAAAACGCTCATTGATCAACACAAATCGCCCAAAAAACCGGACCAACCGCCGATACATAAAAACAGTTTGCTGGGAGCTAGCGATACCCACAGGGACAAGTTCAATCCATCCAGACTGCGACGGACGCGACGTAGACCGATCGAGCGCTTTACCAAGGGCATTGGCTATCACTTGGGCAGGAGAAGACGCTTGCTCGAACGTCGGCGAAGAATGGCCGATTTCGCTCTGGCTTTCGGCTTGTTTGGCATCGTTGCTGCATTTTTGGATATTGAATTTGTGTGCAGATCTATCTATGCAAAAGTATGGCCTGGTTGGAATGGATAGTGAAAGATTTTATTATTATTATTACAAAACTCTTTTGCTTAAAAAAATAAGCAATAAGATAACAATTATAGCAAAAATTAACATCAAAGTCTCGTAATTCAAAGACAACATGAGACAACAAAATGTTTCCACGTATTAAGGTTTTGGCATTGAAGATTCCGCAAATCAAAGATTGAGCTTCCTTTCGGCTTTCACTCAACCCTGTCATTTGTGTAACTCTGTCATCGAGATACGCGCGATCACTTCTTTGCCGTTGTTTGCTGGAATGGCGTCCTCTTATTGTTTCCGTAGCAGTATGCATTTTTATCAGAGGCCAGGTTACTAACCTTGCGCTCAAACCCTCCTCCTTTATCCAGGCTTGGGACTGGCTAGATTGAATCATTTCTGATCCATCTAGGCGGAGTTATAGAAAGATTAAAGGATATATTTCTTTTGATAAAATTAATAAAACAGGATGCAAAATTAAGCCTAATTTTGAGCAAATAATTATCTTTTTATCAATTTGAATACGTTTGTTTTGCGATAGAGATTTAAAAAAAATACCAATTGAAGGTTCGCAGTAAATGGTTAGATAAAAATCAATAATATCGAGACAGGATTATGGCTGAAATGTGCTAATAATTGATCCTAATGTGAAGTAATAGTGACAAAATACTAAAAACTTAATTTTTATATTATAAAATGTATCGTGCACACACTACTTATTAAAGGTTAATAGTAGGTAGAGTTGGTAATATTTTATTATATTTTCTCACTACTTTGAATGTTTTACGGGAAATGCATCTTTCAGCGGATATATTTTAGCGAAGCATCTAATGAGTCGTTGATGAAATTCGAACTCATATCCAAGACGAGCGCTGTACCACTAAGCCACATCAGCACATTATTGTTATTACTATTGTTTTTATCATTAATATTATTATTACGCTGCAAGAATTCTTCAATAGTGCATGTTCTCAATTGTCAGCGCTAAATGCTGGACTTTACACAATGTTCATTTTTACTAAAAAACGTAAAACACTCCATCAGTAGCAATTGAATTAGATATCATGCAAATAAATAATTGTCAATAATGCTGTTGTCATAGTAATAATGAAACAGACACTATTTATCTAAAAATATGAGCCGCTCCACAAAAAATTGCAAAACTGCACAGCATCAAACGTTTTTCCATAATGAAAATTGATAAAAAGTCAACTTAATTACGCACAAATACAACAATTTCTGCGTACAATTATTATTTTTGAAAAAACAACGGTTTTCAACAAAAAAACGTTGAATAAATTTGTTATTTAATAAATTACCTAATAAAAAACTTTTTTGTTTAAATTAAATAATAAAATTCGTTTATAAATTGAATTATATATATATATATATATATATATATATATAGAGAGAGAGAGAGAGGGAGAGTAGAAACAGCATATTTCGTCTTGTTGAAAAAACAACAAGTATCTACATAAATCTACATATTTATTAATTTGTTTTTAAAATATTATATCGACTTTATCAATCAATAAAATAATTAATCTATTTTTGTTTCGTTTTTCCTACTCTATGTTTTTATTTATTTATTTATTTATTTATAGAATAGTATATATTCTTTGGGCATTCGAATTCTCATCAGTCTTTCAACTATGATTTTGCTATTACTTATTGTTTCCTATCACATTTATGACATTATGGTAAGTGTGTTTTGTTCATTTTTGTCATGTTTGCTACTCTGAATGTTATGACGGGAAACGTGCATGTTTTAGCGGTGGATACGTGTTTCGTAATGCCGAATGTAGGCCCGCATTTTAATGCCGGTAGTGGGATTTGAACCCATGGCCACCAAAGTCTAAATCGAGCACTGTTCTGCTAGACCACTCCGGCACATGATTATCGATTCAGTGATGTAATCAAAAGTAAACGTTTTGTAATAGTGAAAAGCATTTAATTAGTGAATACGTAGAAACAATTAAGTCACTAAAAAAGTAGAGTTATTTTTTGGAACCAAAAATTCGGTAAATGTCAAACGTCCTATCATTTTAAAATAAACCAATCAGAGAACAGAACCCACATCCAATAAAATTTAGTCGAATTTCGACCAATTAAAAATTATATCACGTCCAAACATTCAGCCGTATTAACGGTTAACCAACCGTTTTGACGTGTACTCAAGCATTGCAAAACTGTAAAGATTCGAATAATGCCTATTGAGACCGCGGTAACATAGTTGAATGATACAAAAAGAACGTATGGGGCAACAAAATGGTTGCATGCGTTCGAATATTTTTCCAACACGTCGTGTTCGATTCCCCATGAAACATTCATTTTAAATTTGATCTTTCTAAACGACTTTTAACCAAGTTTTGTGTGATTTTTTTGTCATCATCCATTGTCCATTGCAAAACTGTTTTCGCTTGTTTTTCGGGTAGATAATTTGACCAACTAATTTTCTTCGTCTAATCGAAGATTCTGACCGTCCTTTCGGCTTTCACTCAATCCTGTCGTCTAAGTCATTTTATCGCCTCTTTGTCGGAATGGCATCCTCTTGTATTGTTTCGGTAGCAACATAGATTTTCTACAAAGGTCAGGTTGCTAGCCTTGCACTCACATTCCTCCTTCTTTTACCAGGCTTGAAAGTGACTACATTGGTTCATTTCTCATCTTTTCTAGGCGCAGTTGGGAATTTTGCTGCTCTGGTGAGACGTAGTCATCGGTGGGCTCCTGCTTAAGGAACATGTCCGACTGCTTCAGTCCAGCTTGATTGAACTGTAGACTGGCAAATTGTGGGCTAGAAAATAATCAATAATAAATATTACACCTCGTCGATTGTTTCATGTTCCTTTGTTTTCCATCACACCGAACATGTCTCCGATAAACAAATGGACCAACAGATTGCAATTTTGAATGAACACAAAAACAACATTTATGGATAATATAAACAAGAGTGTCGAATAATGTAACTTGTCACAACATTGCTTATGGAATTTCTGTCAATAGACACAAAAAATATGTTCACACACAGAGACTGAGAGAATATTTAATTAGAAATGGCAAACAAGATAAAGAATAAAGTAAATCATTAATACACCATTTTAAAGATATTTCAAAATGCTTCCTATTTACATTTCTGGTTTCAAATAATTTAACAAACCCAGAAAATAATGTACATTACAATTGTATCACTAAAATGCAGGTATTTTTATGCGAAGAATATATCAAAGATTGGCGCATCGCTGTAACCAGATTACGTCTGATCCAAATTATTGCTGAGCTTGTCGTCTGCTTCGTACATCCCTTTCCAGGAATTAACTTATTCTACGAATTTCCTTCTTATTTTACGCCCGGAGCCCTACTGACATCTCCCATCAATCCCATTCTGCTGTCCATTCCTTATACAGCCAATTCAACTGCGGCCAACGACAATGTTATAGCCAACAGACTTTATTTCGGACCAAAACAATTGGGCGATCACTTCAGTCCCTACTTGATCCTCATATTGCCCATGCTTGGAAGATTCTATTTGGCTTTTCGCACGTTGCTTTTGCATTCGAAAATGTTCAACGATGCCGGCTCGCGAAGTATTGGAGCTATGAACAAGGTAGGGTTGGAAAATTGATATTTTTGAAAGATACTACTTATTAGGTAATAGTTCAAAGTAGTTTGGATTTTTAAGGTGTAATCATTGTCAGTTATGTAAACGTAATTGTTGTTATTTAAAAACAATGTTGTGTGTATTTTTTTAGAGCATTGTTTGTAAGATGTTTACCTGTTTGAAAATGCATTGCCGGTATTAAACAAAGTAAAATTCTCAAAAACAAGCATTAATTGAATTTTTAAACGGAAATGTATATGTTGCATACTAATTATATATATGTTATGAAGCCAAACGAATCTAGACACGTTAACACATAATTATCAAATCTAGTAATTACAACTCAAAACTTTATATAAGTCCAAAAAATCATTAATTGTAATTCTTAGTAATCATTGGTCACAACTGTGAAATGTTAAACACGAGGAAGTAAAATTGCATCTAATGTGTTTTCACAATTCAGACTTTCTACAAACACGTAATGCAAACTGTAGATTGCTGTTTAATTGCTATATGTATTTACGTGATGAAACAATGTTTAAAACCTTCTAACCGAGGTTGGTAAAGTTGGGAGTGGGTTGAACTCTAAACTGGACAATCATGAGTTTGAGTCCCACCACCGGTACCAAATGTGGGTTCGTGTCTCGCTGTACTGAATGTCTTCCGCAAAACACTCAACGAATAACAACCAAATAAAAATAATATATATTTAATTTTTTTAATTTTTCAAGGTCAGTTTCAATCTGCGATTTGTTTTGAAGACACTTATGACCTTGTGCCCCGTCAAAGCACTGCTCATCTTTATAATAACCATCTGGATTATATTCAGCTGGACACTGAGAGCTTGTGAATTGTAAGTTGCCTCTATGAAGTTTTAATTATGGTAATTTATTACTAGCATGATTATGGTTACAGTAGTGTATAAAGTGCTTGTACTTTTAAAGTAATCACTACTCCTTACACATTTGGGTGAAAATCTGTTTTCTACATTTAATTATAATAAAAATCATGTTTCTTCACATAATTGGATAATAATGAAGCGATAGTGTAGTAATACCTCTATGCACTCAGTCTTTAATGTATTACTGTAGATGCCTGTAGGCCCGAGGATGCACCACATAGAAGAGGAACAGTCAGGAAATGGAGACTTTATAAACATTAATCATATTCTCAGAATTATCAACATCATACGTGTCACGTTAAAGAAAATTCTCCCAATCGTTGTCAGTATTAATACAAAATAGAGAAGTAGAATGCATACACTTGTATTTTTTAAGTAAATAGCTATTTGTATACGTTTTTCGCTTGTTATAATTTTTATTTTTTAATAATAAGATTTGATAAAATCTTCCAACTTTACATTTTCAAGTATAAACGCACGTTTTAATAATTAAATTTTTAATCTCTTTTTACAAGATAAATTAGTTAATTACAAATTTAGACAAAATTTGTTTTTTTTGTTTCTTACAAATAACTAATTACATAATCAGCTAAATTCAATGTATGGTTTAAATAAACATAGTTGTGTTTGAGATGTATTCACCAGATCATGTGATAATTCTGACATATAAAGCAGCAAGTTTGTCTTACAAGTGAAGGAGGTTCAAAGGCAGGATTGATGACTTTCATTTAGTGAACAATGCGCATTATTGCAGAAAACAAGGGATTGTCATTTTAGAAAAAAATCGAAATACGTAGGATTGACTAAAAACCGCAAGAGTGAACTCTATTCAAAATATACCGAATCTTTGATACCAAAAATGTAACCCACACACAATGTGCGCACATGTTTCTAAAAGGGGTACTTGAATCAATTTAAAAAAAATAAACTATTTGAAAAAAGAAAAGTGTTGAACATAAATATTTCCGGAACTAAAAAGAAAGGATTATATGAAGTTAAAAAATGCATTATCATTATTAGCCGATTATCGGGCACTCCTTACAATGACATTCTTAATGAATTGTATTCATCGACACTCCAAGGAATGTTTCCAATTTATTAATCGTATTTCCAACATCTCCAATTATCCACTTTAGCAAATCAATTGCATCGGGAATGACAAGAAGATTAGATATCCACGTTAAGTGCAGAACAAATGTGTATTTAAATTCATGTCTGCCGTATTTAGCAAGGTAATTATCCAATTCTAACAAAGTTCAAAGTGACCTTCACATCAGCCTATTTAAATCATGAATATGTTTTTTTGTCTGACCAATTACCATTGTCTGCAATCAGCCCATTCCAGTTTGTGACCATTCATTATCCTTTATCCAGGGTATTGTTTTATTAGTTGTACTCACATATGAGTCATTCACATTTCATGTATACTGTTATATTTGCACACTATTAAATATAATACGTCTCAACACATATTATATTGAACATGACATTTAAATGTACGTTAATTTTGAGTATTTTTAACCTATGTAATTTACTCTTATGTTATTTATTTATTCATTTTGGACTGATATTCCATACTGCTAATTCTATTGTATTTTTATAATTGTAATAGTGATAATAATATCAACAATAATAATAATAATAATAGTAATAACAATAATGATAATAGTAATAATAACGATAATAATATTAATAATAATAATAAAAATAATAATAATAACAACAATAATAATAATAACAGTAATAATATGAATAATAATAATAATAATAGTAAAAATAATGATAGTAATAATAATAGTAATAACAATAATGATAATAGTAATAATAACAATAATAATAATAATAATAATAATAATAATAATAATAATAATAATAATAACAATAATGATAATAGTAATAATAACGATAATAATATTAATATTAATAATAATAATAATAATAATAATAATAATAATAATAATAATAGTAATAATAATAATAATAATAATAATAGTAATAATAATAATGATAATAGTAATAATAACGATAATAATATTATTATTAATAATAATAATAGTAATAATAATAATAATAATAATAATAATAGTAATAACAATAACAATAATAATAATAATAATAATAATAATAATAATAATAATAATAATAAATGTAACATGTATGCAACCACATCCAATCAACAATTTTTTAATAAAATGTTTGTATTAACAATAACAACAATAGTTAGGGGGGTCTTCATTAATTCCAAGTTTGCATAGCATCTCGAATAATTCCATTCAGTTGTGTTCACCGTTTTCGGAGCCGTGTCAGTGCATTGACATTGGTACTGTTTTTAAGGGGCCCAAATGGAGTAAAATTTGCCCTAAACAGCATCCGTCCAAATACTTTTTGTAACCACATTTCCTCTTCTTCTATTCGGCGTTTAAACAAGTGAAAGTTACAATGCATGAAATGGCAGCGGGAATTTCTATAAGGAACATGTCCAAACCAGCGCAATCTTTGTTGTCGCGATGCCAATGATGAAAGGTTATGAGGAGGTCGGTTTAAAATTGGGCAGTCACTGATTATTTTAGCCCGAACAACATTGATGCAACATGTGCTAAATGTATTTAAAACATTTTGTTCCAAATTTATTGCGTTTTCTAATCTCTGAATTGGATTCAACCGCAAACAGAAGTTGTGTGCAAACCATCAATATTTGTTTTTATTTTGGCTCCTTATTTTACGTTTTTTTATCCTTAGATAGAACCAACCTTAATGCTTCATGTTTTTAGAAGTAAAAGGATTTATATTATCATTGCTAATAATAATTCTAGTAATAAGTAAACAGCACTACTACTACTGCTAGTAATAATCTTAATAATAATAATATTAACAATAAAATGAGCAAAATGACTTAATGATTTAATTTTGCAAGTTCGTTCAATAAAAACTACGTTTTAATAATCTTAATTACCCAAGTAGATAATTACTCAAGTATCAACAAAATTAGAAACTGTTCTAATTAGTAAATAGGAAAGGAATGCAATTTCTATTTTACTAGTATTTATTAAAAATGCGATAATTCTGATTTATTAATCTCAACATTTGTTGTACTTATAGTACCACTACTACTACTAATAATAATAATAATTACTGTGATTAATGATGCGATAATAAAAGCTAAAAATGAAAACAATTCAAATAAGTAAGAAAATAATAGGGGGTGACTGTGAGACGTGGAATCAAAGTGAAAGCAATAAGATCAATAATGCAGTAACAGGCAGTAACATCTCTTAGGAGGTTGATGGGTTTTCAATCAAAATATTCAAACGTTACTTTAATATGGATTTGGAATTAGCAATAGCAACGTCATTTACAAGGATTTATTGTACCTTGGTGGCGCAGTTACCTCTTCATTGCATTTCTATATTTGTACCGCACAGCAAACGGTAAACTCCAAAGGCTTTATAAGCATGACAAGCATAGTAGAATAATGAATGTTTTCGGTTACTACACCTGTATCTTCGCGACAACACCAATGTTTGCAAGCATTAACAAAACTGACTGATATTTTGTAACGGTTATCTTTCTTAACTCAAGAACTATAGGTATGTCATAAGATACTTTTTTACATACCCCCTAGATGTGTACTTGAACTCACTTGCCAAAGCGGAAACGTAGTGATACCCCTGTGTACTTAGTTCCTGATGCGTTAGTCGAGGTGATGAATTGCACCTTGTTTAGAATGTGCCACGTAGAAATTGAGACGATTTAAATATCCTTCGATTTTATAGTCTAATTAGGATTTTGTAATTTTATAGAAATAAATTAATTAATCATTTATGTGCATAATTTCATTTTTATGAATAGTGTTTACAGATAAAATTAATATTTTTAAGCACAGTATTTGTAAAAAAAATTAGAATGTTTAAAATTTATTTATTTTTTATACTTATTATTGTATTTTATGTTTGCTGCTTTGAATGTTTTGTCGGGAAACATCGTTCAGCAGTGGACATTTTAGCGAAGCCAAACGTGGGTCCGCATTTTAGTGCCGACGATGGGATTCGAACCCCCATGTCCACCGAGGTCCGAATTCGAGCACTGTACCGCGGTACAATTTAAATTAATTTGTGTCTTTTGAGTTTTTATTTTAATCCCTGGGATTAGTGAGTTATCAAATCGTAGTTTTTGGCATAATAAGGAGATCATCAACAGTAAACAAATTATTCAGCTTTGTAAGTTATTTTTCCTTCACTTATCAGCTTCCTTTTATTTATTTCCTTTTGTAGAGAACAAGATGAAAATCACTTGACTCTGCTCAATTCCGCGTGGCTTATTTCTGTTACATTTTTGAGCATCGGTTACGGCGACATCGTGCCCCATACCAGTTGTGGACGTATTGTTGCTGTGGCAACGGGATTAATGGTACGTAAACCGTTTGTTTGGTGTCGGCATTACTTTTATTGCGATTATAGTTATTTTTTATTAGCTATTCCAATAGCGGTCACTTTAGCAAACGTAGACTTTCGCATTTGGAGCCAATGATGGCGACATGATTTTGATATAAAGATTGAGTGTGGTGCCAAAGATCAATCACATGGAACGATCATGTTATTCACAACATGGCCATGTGATAAGTAAAATATAAAAATTATACTTTTAAAAACGGTGTTTAAAACGAAAAATAAAACAATTTTTAAACACTGGGTGTCTTGTACACTCAAGTTTTTTGATGTTTTATACAACAATAAATATTATTGTCTAATTTTTTTATATACAAAATGAATACAGGTGTTTTGAAATGAAAATAAAACAAGTAAAATGACAAGACATGACACCTACCACAATAATTTATAAAAAGGGGTGTAAATTTGAAACATAATGGCTACAACTTGTCGTGATATAATGCGGTGGACCTCCGTGAATATTTATATTAAGTATTTTGGCCATATATCTCTAGCACAATAAAAGAAAGACGGTTAAAATGGATTGGCCATGTTTTATGTAGATCGCCTACTCATCCAGCCAGAATAGCTATGGAAGCCCCATTTATTACCCGGATGGAAAAGGAGGACAGGCGGACAACGGAAAATTTGGACGGATATTATAGCATGCGAACTCAGTCCTTTTATTTATGCTAAGCCCCCTAGTCCAGATGAATTACTTAATTGGGCGTCCGTTTGTTTACCCTATGCAGTCAACAGATATCGTTGGAGGGGTTTAACTCGGAATGTAATTAACACCTCAGGTGTCGTTCATTAAGTGCACCTTGCAAAAGTTGATGTTTTTGCAGATGTTTTGGTATTTGGACTATTCTGGGTGATTATCCCCGATGATGATGATGATGATGATTAAAGGCTTGTTGATTTTGGTACGTGTTGTTCCAGTGTGTTATAGATGAGACTGTAAATAAACTAATCTTAACACAAAACAAAGGTTTGCAATTTGTGGGACCCCAATTTTGAGTCTGGCGCTCAAAAACAAAGATCCAATTGTACGGCTGTGAAGTAGATTGCTGCTGCTTGAATTTAAACAGGGCATCCGCACGTATTATTTGATTGTACAAAGCTACAATTACAATTCACGTTTTTAGCTTTCTCACTTGTGTGTGTGCTTGCACCGTTTAGTTTTTTTAAGTTAACATTTGACCATTTTATTAATTTCATCGAAATAAGTAAAATAACAAAAACTATTATTAATACTACTACTACTACTACTACTACTACTACTACTACTACTACTACTACTACTACTACTACTACTACTACTACTACTACTACTACTACTACTACTACTACTACTACTACTACTACTACTACTACTACTACTACTACTACTACTACTACTACTACTACTACTACTACTACTACTACTACTACTACTACTACTACTACTACTACTACTACTACTACTACTACTACTACTACTACTACTACTACTACTACTACTACTACTACTACTACTACTACTACTACTACTACTACTGCTACTACTACTACTATTACCTTACTACTGCTACTACTACTACTACTACTACTACTACTACTACTGCTACTACTACTACTACTACTACTACTACTACTACTACTACTACTGCTACTGCTATATTACTACTTTACTGATAGTATTATTATTAATAATAATGACAGCAATAATACTTCTGTTTTCTAGCGGTACAGCGCTCGACTCAAACCCGGGTGGGTCTGTGTTCGATCCCTACCACCGGCACCAAATGCGTGCCCGCGTTCAGCTTAACTAAAATGTTTACAACCGAAAGATGCGTTTCCTGTAATAGATTTAAAGTAGTAAACTATACAATTACTACCTACTTCCGTAACTATTAATCACAACATTCAATATTACGCTTACAAAACGTTATATTTATTTATTTATATTTGCTACTTTGAATGTTTTATGAGCAACATCTTTCAGCGGTTCACATTTGAATAAAGTCGAACGTGGGCCCACATTTAGTGGGCTGGTGGTGCCATTTGAACTCCAATAACCACTCAGGTCCAAATCGAGCGCTGGATCAGCCCGGCACCTAATCCAATTAATTTATCTATTTATTTGCAATGTCGTGTTTCTCTTATTGCAGGGATCAGCCTGTACTGCACTGTTGGTGGCTGTTTTTTCAAAAAAATTGGAAATGACAAAAGCCGAAAAGCACGTGCTCCATTTTATGGAAGCGAACAAAATTACCAAAAAGGTACGTGTACGCCATGCAACGAACGTTTTGTCACAAACCCGAACATTTGACTGGTGATTGTTTTGAATTGTCATTTGGATTTATTTTTAGGCACAACTTTATGACATACTATTGTTTCGAAATTAGCTGAATAACACCGTGTAAAGGTTTTGCATTAAGATATTTTTTATTGTGATACGGTTAGTTATAATAAAATAATATTTTTATTATTTATAATAATAATAGCAATTGTAATAATAATTATAATAAAAATAAAAATGATGATAACAACAACATAATATTAATAATGACATGATAACAATAATAATAATAATAATAATAATAATAATAGTATTAGTACTAACAGTGATAATGATAATAATAATAATAATAATAGTAATAATAATAATAATAACTAATAATAATAATAATAATAGTAATAAAAATAGTAATAATAATAATAATATTAATAGTAATATTAATAATAATGGTAATAATAGTAATAGTGATAATGATAATAACAATAACTAATAATATTAATAATAATAGTAATAGTAGTAAATAATAATAATAATAATAATAATAATAGTAATTGTAATAATAATAATAATAATAATAATAATAATAATAATAATAATAGTAATAATGATTGTTGTAGTAGTAATTATAACGTAAAGGAAAGTTGGTAATAAAGTTGAACCAATATTTTCTGGTTGTTTTGCACCGGCACATTCGTCACAATGTTTGTCACTTGTTGAGCAGATTACCATTCATCGATAATCGTCCGTGTTTTGTATTTGAAAAACAAATCTTAACGCTGAGTTAAATATATTGGGTATAAATGGGCTTGGGTTTAACCGCCATACTCTTATCTACAACTTTACCCAACTTTACTCAACACCGAAAAATAGTGGTATAATTAAAAAAGCGATTGTTTTAGTTAAATTTATTAATCACGTGCATTTGCAATAAACATTTATCACAAAATAACAATTGGATGTTTTTTTTTAACCAACATTAAAAAAAATCAATAACAGCCAATTAAATTTATCATTTGACATAATTTAAATAAATCTATTATTGACAAATTTATTAGTTACATTGAGATAATGATTTATATTCAAAATTATTATCGATTTATTATCTTCTGTTGGTGGCTAGAGTTTTGTACATTGTGAAATGATTGATGGCCGTCTCAAAGTTACATTGATCTATTTTGAAATTGTTATTAAAGAGTTGATATGAAATAAATGTTTGTGTTTGATAAATTGACAAAAACATGTGTTAGTAGCTAGGCAACGTGGGTTAATTGGTACAGAGACAAATGAAAAAAACCTTTTATTTGATTGAACACCGAAATGCAATTATTATATTGTGACTGTGATATCTGGTGCTTTGATTTAACATGTTCCTATACATTTATTAGTAGTTGTACGCAGTTCTGTTTCTGTTACTATTCTATTTTGTACTATTATTACAATTATTGTTATTATTTTATTATTATTATTATTATATATTATTATTATTATTATTATTATATTATATTATATTTATTATACAAAACCCTTTTGCTTTAAGAATAAGCATGGGGCAATAAGACAACAATTACAGCAAAACAACAACAACAATAACAAAGTCTCGTTGGCATTAAATATTCTGCAAATCGAAGATTGCGCTTTCTTTCGGCTTTTACTCAACCTTGTCATCTGATAACTTTGCCATCTAGAAACGTTGTTGTTTGCCGGAATGGCGTCATCTTTCATTGTTTCCGCAGCAGTATAAATTTTTACAAAGGCCAGGTTACGAACCTTACGCGCTCAAACCCTCCTTCCTTTATCCAGGCTTGGGACTGGTTAGATTGAATCATTTCTAATCCAAACTAGGCGGAGTTATTATTATTATTATTATTATTATTATTGTTATTATTATTATTATTATTATTATTATTATTATTATTATTATTATTATTATTATTATTATTATTATTATTATGGTTAGTTTAAACAATTAAAAAAAAGTACATTCAGCATCATAGAAATCTCTAAAACTATCAAGTATCACATGAAAATGAGAAAGCATATATATTAATAAGAATATGCCAAAATGGTCTATACAGCGATCTTTTTTATTTTGAAGGTCAAACACTGCGCCGCTAATGTGCTCAGAGAAACGTGGCTACTGTACAAGAACGCCAAGTTGTGTCCCGTATTTCACTCACGTCGCGTGCGAGCTCATCAGTGCAAGTTTTTGAAAGCGATTTACAGGTGAGGCACATTATTATTATTATTATTGCCGAGGAAGCCTAGCGGTCCAGCGCTCGACGCCGACCTGGTGAATAGGATTCGAATCCCACAACAGGTCTACTAAATGTGGGTCGGCTGCTAAAAGGAGTATTGAAAGTATTATTATTTTTATTATTATTATGTTTCGGATTTAAATGGTTTATAACAAATGATTTTGACCGAATGGAGGTCCGCATCTTGTGAAATCGAACCCAAGTCTAGCCAAGTTTTAGTTGAACGCGCTGCCGCTATCTTAGTGCAGCACATCTCAATTTGATGACAACTAAAGAGTTTTGGCGTAGGTTTTTTACTGTCTGATGTCCTTCCTGCTACAAACCCTTTTCTTTTATCCAGGATTGGTTGACTTGGTTCATTTTTAATGTCTCTTTACGCGGAGTTGTTACAATAGTGGTCACAATAATAATTACAATTTTTTTGCTATTCTCAGTTTCCCGTTTGTATTAATTCAAACAAATGGATACTTGTTAGCTTTTTAATTTAAACCTAATTTTTATGTGTTTCTCGTTATGTGGTATAGTCCTAGTAAAAGGGTTCTCTCACTTGTTCAACCGGTGGTAACGTAGAAGCAGTTAATAACACTGGACAATTACAATTGATCAGATTCACTATAAATAATAAATTTACAGGTCCAAGGTCATCCACCCGTAGCTCAGTGGTTAAAGGCGCTGGTCTGACACCAGATAGGACGTGGGTTCAAGTTCATGTATGTGTGTGTGTGTAAAACTTGAAAGGTATGTGCTGCTGATGATGCGAAACATCTGTGCGGTGCTCCTGGTTGACTTAAAACCAAGTGGATTTATTATTCAAGTAAATCTGACAATTCTTAAATTTTCAAAAATGTGAATATTTCTAATCTTACTGAACTTCATGTGGTACTCAATCTAGTACGAATTAGAAATTGTGTGTACTGCGGTACAACTGGAAGACTACCGTTCTATGTAAATGGTATCCCAAGATGATTGTATACCATACACTGGGAAAATCCTGACAAATAGTTGAAACCTGTACTACTGTTTGTTGCGTATGCAACATTTCTATCGCTTATAAAACTATGGTTAACAAATGTTCGATACGTTTTACGAACAAAAAATAATAAAGATAAAAATGTAATTATTTCGCAAGAAAATTGGAATAATAATGAATATTGCAGGATTAGTCTGGTGGATTGAAAGTTGAGTTCGATTCCCATCGGCCTACTAAATGCAAACCCACGTTTGGCTTTACTAAAATGTCCACCGCTAAAAGATGCACGTTTCCTGTGTAAAACATTCAAAGTTGTAAAAATGAATAAGTCAATAAATGTGTGCAATGTATTTTATCACTTATAAACCCGTTGAGCTAAGAGAGATCATCCTGACAAAAATTATGCTACCTTGTCCATTTTAGACCACAACGGCACCGTTTATGAAGCAAAAAACTGTGAAATCTTTAACGTTTTGTCGTTTGATGAGTGTATTTCTTGCCGATTTGGAAGTCATTCCAATAGAGTTCATTTTGTTCAACATGTTCAGTTGGACATTAATGTCTGTTTTGTGCAAGTTAAGGGAAAAAAACGGAATATAATAATTGTAAATAAATATTGGCATTTATTTTTAATAATTTATAAAATTAGTTACGCTTCATTTGCTTTACTCATTCTTAAAAAAATGCGAACTACAATTACAGTAATAATTGGATATTTATAAAATAAATGAATAATTTATTAAGTGAAAAATAGCATTGTCAATTATGTATAAAATCTGTTTATTATTGTATCATAAAGCCAGTAATTTGGGCATTTGTTAATGGTTATTTCTAGCGGTCTCAAATCTGGGCGAGGAAGGAAGAGAATTTAAGTTTAAGATTAGCAACCTCTCAATATTTTGAAGAATGGCATTTTATTAAACTAAGGCACAATAGTGAAAGCAACATAATTCCGTTTGACAACGTTCAGCACAATTTTCTAAATCAAGAATGCTGTGTAGGATGGTTTAACAGTACAGCGCTTAATAATAGTCATTATTATTATTATTTATGTTTACTACTTTGAATGTTTTACAGGAAACATGCTTTTCAGCAGCGGACATTTTGGTAAAAACAAACGTGGGTTTGTGCCAATGGTGGGATTCGAACTCATGCCCACCTGGTTCCAAATAGAGCGCTGTACCGCTAGACAACCTCCTAAAAATAATTTTGTTTCCATGCTGTTTGGACCGAAAAGGTTTTAAATGTTTCATGAAATAATTATGATTGATAATTGTACAATTATGAGACATATTAACTGTAAACGGCAGAAATGCTATTTAAAAAGTAGTGAAGGTTTTGTGGTTATTATAAACGCCATCTTTAAAAAGATTCCATGTTGACAAAAAGACCGCTCGGTTCCTTGGCAGGTATAGATGTACATTGCACAGGTTTGTTACATATACAACTATATTGAATAAGGGTATTGCTCGCATTATTGCTTTGCTTTATGTTATTTTTACTGATTTTAATGTTCACCAGTGAATATTTAAACAAAAATTAACATAAGCCAACATTTAGAGCCCGTCCAGGCTTGAGTCGAGCGTTGAACCGCTAGATCACCCCGACATCCAGTTACACAGCTGTACATTTGATCCTTGATGTGTTAGTCTAAATGCTGGGATGCATTTTGTCAAAAATGCGATTAATACTGATTGTTGAGTGGGTTACTTTCGACTTTCTATTCAAAACCAAATGTCTAATTTAAACGTCTATTCTATTTCTGACTTGGTCGATTTTAGCATGCGATCCGTCAAGGCTAGACAGCGTGAACTTCAAGACAAAGCAAACACGTTGATTGATTTGGGCAAAGTGAGTTGGATTTTGTTTTACAAACACGATAATATGCTTTTGCCAATGTGGTACTACTCTTGACTCGAATCTGGGTAGGCATGAGTTTGACTGCCACCACCGGCCCACTAAATGCGGGCCCACATTCGGCTTCATTCATTCATTCATTTTTCATTTTGGTTAGTGACGTGATCACCTCTTCATTATTTCCCATATTTATACTACATGTAGAACGATCGATTTCGATGGCTTGACAAACGTAGACAAACGTGAAAGAATAACAAAGTTTCTTGGCTGGTAGACGGCATCCTTGTGACGTCGCCACTGTTCGCAAAGATTGACGAGACCGCCTGATTTTTTGTCAGGATTATCTCCCTTATCCCAAGGGCTACATATGGTATACGTATACCTTTAGATACCTTTTAAGTATCCTGGGTGTATGTTCGCACCAACCCGCCGTAGCGGAAGCCCAGTTATACCGCTGTGCACTCGGACTCTGCTGTTATTAGTCCAGATGCCTAGGGGCACCTAGTCTAGAATGCACCACGTGGAGGACTAACAGTCAGGAATATCACCATCATTGGAAATTGAGACTTTATAAGCATTACTCAAATCCTCAGGATCATTAGCATCCCTCATTCGGCTTTACTCAAAAGTCAAATCAGTTGTACAAATAAGGCAACGTTTGGTCATTTTGTTATATTGCACAACTTAAAATTAATTTTTAATTTTTTTTATGTTTGCTATTTTAAATGTTTTACGAGAAACATGCTTTCAGCAGTGGACATTTTAGCGAAGCCGAACGTGGGCCCGCATTTTAGTGCCGGTGGTGGGATTGGAACCCATGCCCACCGAGGTCCGAATTCGAGCGCTGTACCGATAGACCACCCCGTAGAAAATGCGGGCCCACGTTCGGTTTTGCTAAAATGTCCACTGCTGAAAAATGTTTCTTGTAAAACCGCTTAGTCTACCGCGGCACAACACTCGAATCAAACGTGAAAAACACCAAATGCGGACCTACATTCGATTTTTGATGAGCATGGATTCGAATCCCATTAACGAAACAAGGTACTAA
This sequence comes from Cardicola forsteri, assembly GCA_025895645.1. Lineage (NCBI taxonomy): Eukaryota > Metazoa > Platyhelminthes > Trematoda > Strigeidida > Aporocotylidae > Cardicola > Cardicola forsteri. The sequence continues at coordinate 27,922 of JAKXYG010000330.1, forward strand.
TAAGAGTGCGAGTGTGTGATTACAATTTTTTAATTGTAAGTTGAGAATAGAAAAGCTTCTAAGTGTGTGACCAAAATTGGACAATTTACTCACACGATGACGCAATGCAAATTGAATAGCTAAATAATGACTTCTCCACCTTATATACATTTTCAAGGTCAAACAATCCCCTTCTCATAGAAAAAAGCATCCACGTGACTGACAGTTATTTACAAAGTTTGACCAATAGAATTTTTAAAATTTTTTACGGTGGCTGTTTTTATAATCTGCCCAAGATGTGAGATGAATTTATTTTGTATATTCTTTTCAGTTACAAACATAAAATATTAGCGTATGTGTGTTGATTCACAACCTTTTTGCTCTAAAAAAGCGAGAGGCATCACAAAATGTGTTCCATAAAACCGTCCATTACATTTTTGACTTTGATACTTGTGGATATCGGCGTTTGAAATGCTATTCAGAATCCTCCTGCTTTCACTTTTTTTTATCAAAATGGCGTCCTCTAGTCGTTTCTTCGGCGACGCGATTGTATGAACGCCAAGCTGTGTATATGTGTATATGTGCTATCTGTCTAGTGTTTGATTTGCATATGGGCGGACATGAGTTCGATCCCCACTACCGGTCCACCAACTGCGGGTCCACGTTTGATTTCGGTAGAATGTCCACTGCTGAAAGATGTGTTCCGTAAACTTTTTGACGTAGCAAAAATTATATATATGGTTTATTAACATATTCAGAGTTATATAAACATAATCCATGGTGCTTACAATTTTTTGCACATTTTAAAACAGTTGCAAACAAATGTATTTGAACGAGTGGCAGATATTTCCATACGACAAGATGACTTGCAGATACAGCTGGAAAACATCAAACAGATTTTAATAAACATTCAAGTAAGTCTTTTGTTAATTGTAAATATAACTAGAGGCATGTCCTGAATAGCAACGAATTGAATGCAACACATTTGGTGTCGAGGTAGTTCAGCCTGAGTTTGGCATCGCCAAAATGTTTTGACACGAAACGCATCTTTCAGCGATAAAAATAAAGATGAAGAAAAGACATTTTGCGATATACTCACAATCTTTATTTTTTTCTGATTTTACAACTTGCTCTCTTTTACGGGGTGTTCCCATTTCTGGTCAGCCCGCTTTCTTTTATACATGCCTCGACACCATCGAAACCCTCTTCTCTTTAATCGACTTTCTTTCTTTTTACTATCGTCGCAACAATTTGCCTCGTTGTGTAATTTTATTTTTTCTCATAAACTTCTGATAGCCAAGAGCCCCTCATTTACTGGGCTGTCGACAGGATTCAATCTGTTTGGAGTCCATTGCTCTAGCCATATTTGTTTCTAAACTCTAAAACAAAAAACAATTATTGCAAATATTGCATCCATGTATTATTTTCAGCGTTTAATTTTCTTTTTCCACTTTTCCCCCTTTTATAAGGAGGCCGCTGTTTCTAGTCAACATTCTCCATTTGGTTCTGTTGGCAGCTCCCTTTTTGTACCAGTTTTGACACAATTTAACCGTCTTCTTTTTGATTGACCCCAATTATTTTTATCATCCACTTCGATCGCCTTGTCGCGTAATTGTCTGCCCTTCGTGGAATGTAACCGACGCACTTCTTCGACCTTGTTTTAATCGTCATCTAAGTTTGAACACCTTTTAGTTGTCTTTCGATAACGTCATTTTCCGTTCCGTCTTATTTGGATAATTCCGACACACATTTAAAAATTTCCCCCTTTACATTGGGAGCACCGTTCTAATTTTCACTCAACCCTGTGCATTCCATTCTTTTCCAGAATAACAGCCTTTAGTTTTTTGCAACAAAACAACAGTCATTAGGCTTGCTCTCATTTTAGAACTATCTTGATATCTCAGAGTTATTACATAAATTAATGAATACATCTCAAACACAACTACGTTAGTTATTTTAATCGTACATTGACTTTATTTGGTTATGTATATAATTATTTTTAAAGTAGAGATTTTGTTTTATAATTTGTAACAAAATAACTGTTCTCCAATTACCTCAATATTTCCCCCCTCCCCCATTAAGTCAACTCTAACCAAATGCGCCGTAATAAAAAATTCATTGAATTCTGATACACCCACATCCAAATTGTCGTCACTGAAGGAAACGAAAACAGCAACGATTTCCATTCCCATGTCATCATTCCACAGTGAAAAAAACAATTGAACAATTTATTTATTTATTTATTTATTTGTAATGTAGATATGAAAAACATATTTTTTGTGCAGTCCAACAATCCATCACACACACATACACACACACACACACACATTAATTGTATATCCAATGTGCAATAAAAAAAGGTTAAGTTTTGTTTTTAATTTTCAACTACTTACAAGTAGTAGATGGGGGGGAAATGAAATGAAAATATGTACACAATTATATATAGGAGGGATTGGATAGTAATAATCGACATTCTTCATCTTCCAGTGATCGTTCCATTAACGGCGACATACAGTAATCTTTAGAATAAGTTGTATTTATAGTACGTTCCATTGAGTATATGAAATGCTTTGTCAGGATAACTGTAGCGTTACCATGTTCATGAGGCCTTGACAACCCATTGGAATCAATATCTAGTTCAACTGGAAAAAAAACAATTGTAAAAATAATCAATAATTGATGTTTTATTGCTGCCACCATTTTACTAAAAACACATAACGTAGTCAAAAATAGTCACAAGTTTATTGAAATTGAAAATGTGTCTACTATTCATAATTTTTTAGCTGTTTGTTCGTTATTTTGAGTACTTTTAATGCCCAGAAACGTACAATTCAATATTTTTATAATACATTAATATAATAGATGCGACAATGTATTGAGAAAAATTATTTTGAAGTTTATAACTAGAGATACACCTAATAAAATATTAATTCAATAGCAACCGGTTTATTGTCACATGCTAATGATCCATGGGGATTAGAGTAATGCTTATAAAGTCTCAATTTTCAATAATGGTGATATTCCTGACTGTTTGTCCTCTACGTGGTGCATCCTGGATCAATACTACACAATTTGCATTGCGTCATTGTGTGCAATTTTGATTAGATATTTACAACGAACAATGAAAAAATTGTTATTATATACTTACAAACGTTTATCTAACTCTTATTGGTTCTTTTTTTCGCTACCTTTTCCGCTAATCGATTTTATCATCTACCATTTCTTGCAATGTTTTTATTTTAAATTTTAAATATAACCCAGTGGTTTAAGTTTAATAAAAGTTTGATGTACATTATTGACCAGTAAAAATTATTCCTGGCGCTGAAATTTTGTGGTGGGTTATATAAATTATATGAAAAAACCCTCCTCAAGAAAAATAAAATAAAGGAATCCTATTGGTCAATATTAATGATTGCGAAAGTGGCCTCACTTTTATAAGGGGATTCTATTACCTTGCAAAAGGTGTATAAATCAATAAATCTTACCGTCGCTGTCAATATGTCGAAGATTGTTAAAATTTTCAAATGTAACGCAGTGGTTTCCCCATGACCCAATCGATACATTTGAGTGGGAATCTGAAATGTTGGGAAAAAATAGTCAATAGTTCAAATTAGAGTTGGACTGACAAAACCAAATGTTGTATTGTCTAACAATTCATTTCCCATAATTTTTTACTTTGAAAACTATGGAACGAAAAGATTGTTCCAAAAGCTACATGAATGGTGGAACTATGTTTGACAACCCTTTTCTACCAGTCAGAATGTACTCGGCAGACAGATGCTACCGGTATTTACCTTTATATACGCTTTAATCCCAATTGAGACACTATTTTTGTTCCAAACATGTTGTTTTGGAAATATTGACTAAAATCAAGTTCCAGGAGTCTAGTATTAAAAAACCCACCTCTTATCCCATTGCCACAGGAAAAGGATAGTTAGAATTGTTTATAGTTGATTAATAATGTAGAAATTTAAACACATTAATGATTTAATCATAAAAATCGGCTTCATTATTCTGTGAACTACTTTGGCCGAGAAATAACCAAAACAAATCGTGCCAGCATTCTATGGTAAAAATGTTAGCCCATGGTTTCGTCTGGAGCAGATCAGCTCTAAGTTTGCATAAAGGATAAAGATTTGAGCGCACGTTTAGAAAGCTGGCATCTGTAAAGCATGTACATTGCTACAGTAAGAGGACGCCATTTTCACAAATACCGAGAAACGACCCAGATGACGTGGTTGTGTGAAAGCCGATGGGAATCTTAATCTTCGGTTGGACGAAGAATATTACTCGGTCAAATTCTGCATTTACTGCCCAAATAACTGACAAAAACGGTTTTGAAATGGACAATTAAAGATGGCAAAAAAAAGGTTGGAATAGATCACAAAAAAGTTAACCAAAAACCCTTTTGTAAAATCACATTGAACTGAATGTTTCATGAGGGATCAAACGAGCATTTTGGAAAAAATGGTGGAATACGGAATCATTTTGTTGCCCCATATGTTTGTTTCGAATTATGCAATGTTGTTATTGCTTTTTGAGGTTGCCTCATGTTTATTATAAGTGGAAAAATTTTCTAATAAAAATAGTAATAATAATAATAATAGTAATAATAGAAATAATAGTAATAATAATAATGATAATAATGATAGTAATGATAGTAATGATAATAATAAAAATAATAGTTACAATAATATTAATAACAATAATAATAATAATAGTAACAAGAATAATAGTAATAATAATAAAAATATTAGTAATAATAATAAACACAAATGCAAAATGTTAGATCACCTTAAAAAAAAGACAGTTTTGAAATGAACAATTAATAATGACTAAAGAAAAGTTGGAATAAATTTCAGAAAACTTGGTTAAGAACCATTCGGAAAGATTTAATTGAAATGAATGTTTCATGAAATTATTTTTCTGCCCCATAATTTCTTTTTACATTATGAAACTTTGTTGTTGCTATTGCCGTTCCTATTATCATGTTGTCCCATACTTATGTTAAAGTACCAAAGTTTTGTAATTTTTTGAAAAGCACCATTACAAATAATTCAATTTGAACAAAACAAAAATGTCGGCGGTAGAATTCAAACGCACGTCGTACCACTTCTAGTCAGAAGTGATTCAAAAGGTAAAATCAAAATTGCCAGTTTTGAATTTTTGGATTCCTCAACCAGCATCAGGTCGACAGTCCCGTACTTTCAGATTTAAATCTGTAAAAGAGGAATTGTTCGTTTCCATGATTTCGCTTCGATGCACAATAATAAGACTCACTGTTGGTTTCTATTTTAAAAACGTGGACGGTTTTTTTTAACATCCAAATAGAAAACATTTCATATTAAATAGTGTCCACAACATCTAATTACAGTTCAATTAAAAATGAACCAATCAAAGAGCAATCACAACTAGTCAATAAAATTTACTCGAATTTCAATCAGTTAAAATGTTTATAACGTATAACAGTTGCCATTAGGTCCTCGTTTGACCGTGCTGGATTAAATAATCGCCAGTTTTAAAACAGCTCCTCGGGTATCTCTTACAGCGATATTCTTAATGAAATAATCCATCAACATTTAAAAAAATGCTTTCAATTTATGAATCGTATCTCCAACAATACCAATCATTCACTTTATCGTGATGTCAGGAAAAGAATTGCATCGAGAAAAACGAGAATATTACATATCCACGCCAGGTGGAGTACAAATGTGATACCATATCTAGCTTAGTCGTAATGATTGTGTTTGTATATACCTGTGAGTTGTACTAACTTAAATGTCATCTGTACCACTCCTTTTCATGTCTATATATACTAAAATTTTATGATTGTAACTAACGAAAATATACAACATAAATTCAACTCACAGTTTACATCTTTTTATATTTTTATTTGGCGTTATAAAGGGAACCCAATACTTTAAATAATAATATTAATAATAAATACAGGATTTGTATCTTGTATAAATAAATTATACGTTTTGTCTGACTTTTAACCCAGTGTTTTTTACATAACAATAAGCAATTATTTGTTTTTAGAAATATTATATTAGTATTGTCAGATTCACGTGAATAATAAATTCACTAGGTTTTTAAAACAACCAGGAGCACTGTACAGCTGTTTCACATAATTATTTAGAATTATCAACAGCGCATACCTTTCAAGTTTTACACACACCCACACACATGAAATTAAACCCACGCCTTATCTGATATCAGACAAACACCATAAACCACTGAGCTACCGGTGGATAACCTTGGACCTGTAAATTCATTATTTTTGTTCAGTTTTCTACTACTTGAATTTTTACAAAAAATACAAAACGTCGTACGGAAGGAGTCCAGCGGTACGGCGTTTGACTCGAACCTATGTGTGCATAAGTTTGATCCCCACCACCGGCATCAAATGCGAACCCATGTTCTGCTTTGTCTAAATGTCTACTGCCGAAATTAAAATACCAAGGTTGGATTGTGTGGAAGCCGATATGAAGGCAAAGAGACTAGCAAAAATTGACACTACAAACAGAGCCAAATGGAGAATGCTGACCAGATACAGCGATGGAAAACAAGAAAAAAAAAGTGAGGACTTTCATTTAGTGCCAGTGGTTTAACCTAAACCCCAGTCTACCCAGTTTAACGCTGTAGTCATTTGCTCTACTGCGGTACAACTCATCCATGTATGCTTACTTCGAAGCGGTTGGTTAATCGGTTGCTGACTAGCACTCAACGTAGACGCGTGCCTGTTTGTCCAAGTGGACGAATTGCCATTGATTTGAGTGTAAGGAGAAGATAACAAACTGTCGCATTCGAAAGATTTGTTGTCTGCTGAGTACAAGTCGTAATTTGAACCTTGTTCTATGAGTCGGGGAGAAAAAACGTGTCGGCGTATCTGAAAGACAAAAATTATTTATATATTATTATTTTGTATCATTGTTGTGACTATTACTATTATTACTAATATTATTATTACAATTGCTATTACTATTATTGTTATTATTAATATTATTACTGTTGTTATTACTATTATTATTATTATTGCTTAAATGTTTTACAATAAATATTTTTAGCAAGTGGACATTTTAGCAAAGTTAGTAGTAATACTCAAACCTATGCGTTTATTCCAGCATGAGTCAAGCACTGTACCACAAACTAATATAAATACCCACCTTCGGAATTGTTGTAATGAGACTCTATTGTTTTACAATAATTATTTAAATCAGCAAGTAAATACATTCGTTAAACAAAATTTAACAATTGCGTATTTCGACACAATAAATTGTAAGTAAAATTAACTGCGGTACAACTTTGCTTTAACTGGTTCCAAGTCTAATTTGAAAACAAAGGATGCCTCAAATGCAAGATCAACAATTTGGCCTTTTTGAAACAAAGATACAGAAGGACGCTGTTTTAGTAGACAACAGCAACAAGGTACAAGCAGCATGATTTCAAATATAGAGTTGAGTAAAAACTAAAATAAACGAGATCCTAAATATGTCGGAACATTAATGCTAAAAATGCGACTTACTATCACACAAAATAATCCCATTCTCCCATTTTTAATAACAATAAAAGTTTATTATACGAATGATAATATTAATAATAATAATAATAATAATAATAATTATTATTATAATAATGTATACTTAAAAAATTAAGTAACTTTATAAACTACTTGTACATTTTAAAAGTATCTGTGTTTAAAACAATTATGTTTAATAAGCAGGATATTCTTTATTGGCCCATTGTTTTAATAAAAAAAATTGTTTTAAATATAAACTATCGTACATGATTTACTAAGTTGATAGTACTTTGTCCGTATTGTCGGGTTGGTAAAGCAGGTGCATATTGTTCCGACTGCGCTAAAGATATTTGGGATTTCTTTTGTCTTAAAATTGCACAATCAGAATTGGAATGTGCTTCGTGATCGTTCAAATGAAGCTTGTTTAGTTCACAGTAAATGTGCGGACTTGAATTAGTAGTGCACTGTGCATCAAAAATAGAAAAAATAAAACATTTAGCATAAAAATGAACTATACAAATATGGATTGATATTATTGGTTGTTGATTGTTCAGCCAATCAAATACTATTATTATTAGTCAATCATAATTGGTTTATTATTAGTTTTAATAATCGATTAGTTTGGTAAAACGTTAAGCACTGTCTAAACCAATTAAACAAATTCTAACTTTTCATTGGTTAATTTTTACAACTGATTGTTATTATATAAAATTATGAATTATGATATATTAAAATGATAATAATAATAATAATTTTTCATACTTCACTTAGCAAATCCAGCTCAATACAACTGGGACACCATTGAAACAATTGTTCTTCTTTATTTAATTCCAAGCTAGAATGAATGTGTTTGAACGGATAGTGAATTACAGAATAAATGGGGTCAAGCACCCAGTCATCTTCTTCATTTTGCTCTTCGTCATCTATGTAATGTGCTGACGAGTAGACACATTCAAGTGAATTAAATTGGCTTGAAATATAAATGTGTAAAGTGTTCGGTTTGAGTATGACACCAAAAATGTTGAAAAAAAAGATAATTCCAATCGTAATTGTAAAACTTACGTTTGATGAATAGTCGTCGTGTGAGAATTGGGTTGATTGTTGGAAGAAACAGAATATTTGCACTTGTTTAAATGTTTTGCACGTTTTAGCCAGTTCGAAACAAGACGGTTTGTTTTTCCAATCTGTAGTCAAATATAATTATAATTTTTTTATTTATTTAAAAAATCACAAAATTGATGGAACTGTTTACTTTGTAAAATGAATACATATAACCAGAAGTAAAAAAACACAATTTACAAAACTATATGTAGCTAAAAGTGTACAGGTTGATGAAAGAGGAGGGTTAAAGAACAAAATGAACCATATGGCCTTTTTATAATACAAATATTGCTTTAAAAAAGGACAAAAAGAAGCCAATTGATTAAATTATAAACAACAAGTTAAAATGGAGTGATTTTTCTTACAAGATTGAGTTTGGAAGATGAATTAATGTTTCACTATTGATGTGCATTAAAAGAAAAATTTAAATATATATAGTATTATTTTTTAAATTCTATTTTTACTGTTTTGAATGTTTTAGAAAAAAACATCTTTTATTTGTAGATATTTTAGTGAAACCGAACGTGAGCCCGTATTTAGTGGGCCGGTGGGGTCGGATTCGAACCATGCTAGGTCATCTTGGCACACATATATACAATTAATTTTTGGAAATAATAAAAATTCACATACAACTTTCAAAATAATCCGCTTCCACTTGAAATAATATTTGTTGTTCTTTTTATTGTTTGTCACATAGTCACTTGTAGCGGGCTGTTGATCATCAATTAAAGGAGATTTTGTACTAAAGCTGTGGGAAAAAAGTAAAGAGTGTTATAAAAATATACTACTCATTTTGTTAAAAGTAGTCATATAATCAATATTTTGTTCGGCTTTGCTAAAATATCCACTACTTAACAAATTTTATTGTGAAACATTTAAATAATAATAGTAATAAAAATAAATAAATAAATTTTTAATTAAAAAAAATTGTATTTTTACAACTTTGGATGTTTTAAGACAGTAGACACAGTAGCGAAGCCGAACGTGGGCTCGTATTGAGTGGGGTGGGATTCGAACCCCCATGTCCACCGAGGTCCGAATTCGAGCGCTGTACCGCTAGACGACCCGGTACATTAAACATTTGTGTTAAACAGTTTGTTGCAAATTTCCTTGTCAAAGTATCGATTTACTATTGTGTAAACAGGTCTGTTCAATTGGACAAACGTTTCAAACAAATTTAGCTAAAACTATTTTTTGTAAAGTAAACGCAGAACTATTATGTTATAAAAAATGGGCAAATTTGATGTTTTGTCTTGCTTAGCATCTTCCTCCTTTTCAACTGCAACTCCATTTATTCTATTGAATACAACGCTAAATGCAAAAAAAGAAAAACAAAAGTATACTTACCTACATTCAAAGCTATAATAAATGAATTAAGAGATTGATTTATAGCACAGAGCATATGTGTTGTGAAATAGTGTAAATTGATTGCACATAAAACTATTACGGTTATCTTAGTTATTTATTTAATTGCATTTTTTTATTGCAATTTTTTGTGCAACAAAACAGATACATATTCTATGTTTAACAGATATATTTTTACTATATATATATATATATATATAATCTAAAATAATTTATTGTGCAGAAATTTAAACAAAAAATTTATGCAATAAAAACACCGTTTTTAATTTATATTACAATACTATTTTGTTTTAAAAATAAGCATGAGGCAATAAGATAACAATTACAGTAAAAAACAACATGAAAGTGCCGGGGTGGTCCAGCGATACAGCGCTCGAATTCGGACCTCGGTGGACATGGATTCGAATCTCACCACCGGCACGAAATGCGGGTCCACGTTTGGCTTTGCTAATTGTCCACTGCTGAAAGATGTTTATCGTAAAATATTCAAAGTAGTAAACATAAATAATTAAAAAATAATAATAATTAAAAAAAAAGCATGAGACAACAAAATGTATCCAAGTATTTAAGCATTTTGACAAACGTTTTGTTTGATCTCCCATGAAACATTTATTTCAATGTAATCTTCTCAAATTATTCTTAGCCAAGTTTTTTCTAAACTACCTCCAACCTTCCTCTTACCATTTTTAATCGTCTATTCCAAAACCGTTGTCGTAATGATATCATGTGAACAAGAGTCAGTTCTTTTCATAATTTCACGATTTGAAATGTAATCGCACTAAGCAATTTTTAAAATAGTTTTTAAAACACCGGCGATAAAAATTAATCTTGTCCGTTCGCTTCCACATGTTAAAAGACTAGCAAAAAATCTTATATAAAAAGCACTCGTACGTTAGAATAGTAAACCAAAAACGTCATAATTTGGTGACACTTCCTTGATGCGTATAAACAGTTGTACTGTTAATTCACAATTTAAGAAAAAAGTTTTAAATAATATTTATAATAAAAAGAATTGCATTTACACTTAAAATTAATTAGCATTTTTATAAAATTACAGATTGAATCAACATTTTGTGCTGTTACATAATAAATTAAATATATTAAAATATACTACTAATAAATGTCGTAAGTAATTGCTTTTTTGACTATAGTATTTTTTTTTAATGTATATTGATTCAAATCAGCAATAATGATTGATGTTATTTTATTTAGTGTTTAAAAATATTTTATTTAATAATGTGTTTATTGAGTTATTATTGGTGTTTATAACAGCTTTCACTGTAAATCTAATCTATAAGCCAAGCTAACTGAATGCTATCACTGATACCATCATTTACAAAAAGGATCATTTGTAAAAAAATGTTTAAATTATTAATTATGTCAACATTTTTTTTTAAATTGACAACTGAAAGTGACAATAGTTTATTATCGTTCTTTTAATTACAAGTGTTGACAAAAAATAAAAAGAACAAAAAAGATTAAATTAAAAATACATTTTGTAATTTAGACAAATTAACAAACCGGTTTTTTACTGTTTTGTTGCACTAATTATATCGGTTTTTTTTAATCATTTTAAATCAATTTTGTAAATGATTGATGCATAAAATAAATAAGTTTGGAAAAATGACTATTTAATTATAAATTAACAAAATATATTGCTTTTCTAATCTTGCAACAACTGTTTATACAACTAAATTGACGTAATTGAACACGCTTGATTTCTAGCCCACTGATTATGTTAACTACTTTAGGCGCAGTGTTAACAATTCCTTGACAGAATGACCCTCAACACGTATTAAAAATAAAACATAAACCAAAATTGTTGTTTACACTAATAAAAAGTGTAAACAAATTGAAAAATATTATTTACGCCTTTTAAATTAATTATTCGGACAATGTACAAATTTACACAATTTGTTACAACTGCCCTTATCTTAGTGACATGAACGATAGCTTGAAACCAAATAAAACACACGTTTGCGTGTGTGCGACATCCGAACGATGTTTACTGCTGACGATTCCAAACAAAGATGAAGCAGTGTTCTTGGTTGACGTCGATTTATTATTCAAGTAAATCTGACAATTGCAATATATTATCCTTGAAATTCTCCTCTACATAATTATTCAAGTGCCAAAATAATTACAATTTGACGTTTGCCATTAACACAAGGACAAAACACGCCTATGAGTACAAAACGTGTACAAACAATTCAATGAATTCATATAAAAGCAGTATGGACAGCAAATGAAATCTGTTGAAAAGCAACACTTGAGTAGAATTGTTTAAAAGTTATTTGTGGAGCCCACAGCCATCTAGACAGCTTTGTGTTGTAACACTAATCAACCAACAATTTTTTAAATAAAATGAGTTTGGATTGTTGCGCGACGTACAAGTTGACCCATCGGTTTTACATCCCTTCTCTCATGTTACCTTGTATAATGTTGGAGGTATGTCACACCATCTGCTGCTGAAAGTGGCTATGTACGAATGAAAAGCATTTGTAATGGTTCATTCAATAAACACATTTAATTGATTATCCTTCTTTGGTATTTTTTAATTGTGGCTGTTTTTGATAAAAACCAATCAGACCTCGTGCAATGCACCCGCACTGACCGCCAATCCCTGGTCCGGAGTTGTATCTTCGCCGCAAGACTTTGAGACCCAACCAATTGTTGAATGAATATTATTCACCGCCCGTTGCAACAACGGAAGACATCTAGTTATTGCTAGATTGGACGCTGCTTACCGATGATCTGCTGCAGTCAATTAACCTTGATCGCGTTTTTGTCAATAGAAAATGTAATACAAGTTATTGATCTGGTTCTTTTGTTATGAAGCACCATCAGGATACCATTAGTTATTTTATTTGCTGAAAAACCCTTTCACTTAGGGGGGCATGGGGCAACGAAAAATGTTTGAAGATCGTTCATATCAAAGATTGCAAATTCTATTTGGATTCTATTTGACGTTTCCTTGTTGATTTTTAGCAATATTCATTTTATAAGTTATTAGCCTGATTTTTTGTTAAGAAACACTAAGAAGATACTATTATAGCAAACCTCGACAAATAAATAAACACATAATTTTGATGACAGTAATGGGTAAAAACCGCAAAATAGTTCAACTTTTGTCATGGAAAATATTCAATTGGGTAGCCCCCATCTTTATTACACTTAAATTGTAGCAACTTCTTTTATCATTAACATTATCGTAGTTAAGTGAGTTAAAGTGGACACTTAGCTATCCTATATGATAGATACAAGTTACTGGATTGACAATCGTGCAAAGGTTATTAATCATGGATGAGTCATCAATCTAGAAAAAAGACATAAATATGATCTTGGGACGAAGGTCATGTGAATTAGACACGGGTCTACCAGATACGAGTCAACTTTATACACAAATCTGAAGAACTAAAGTGGAAATTTAGGGAGGATGGTTGAATATGGCAAAAACGGAACGTTACATATTGATAATAATAACAATAATAATAGTAGTAGTAAATATTATTATTATTGTTCAAATTATCATTATTAATAATAACAACTATAATAATCATAATAATAATAATAATAATAATTATTATTATTATTATATTAATCATACTAATTACAATGTGATAGTAATAATAGAACAATAATAATTGATACTTCAATTGATTTTAAATAATACTTTTCTATTTATGCCAATTGTTTATATTATATATATTTTAAAAAATGTATTTTACTGTCTAATTTCTAATCAGTTTTTTTCTTGATTAAAGGTATAAAGCTTTTCAATGTTCTAAATATCAAAAAATGAATTCTATTTTTAAACTACCAAAAAGTCAAATTTTTATATTTAAAAGTTGGCAAACGATTTTTAGAAATTTTAATATTTACAGATATTTTTAGATAATTTTGAAAAATAAAAATTGTAAAATTGTAATTTATCAAGTGTATCATATCTCATTACCTTTAATTATTGTTTGGAGAATTAACATTTAAATGGTTGAATACTGCTGCATGCGATTATTTTACAACGTATAAAAGATAACATTCAGTATAATAATAGGGGTGATTTTGGTGGGATAATAATTTCTATTTAATATTAAATTATTAAAGACAATATACTTCGTCAATCTTATTATGAACTATTATTATTATTATTATTATTATTACAGAACCCTTTTGTTTTAAAAATAAGCATGGGGCAATAAGCTAATAATTACAGCAAAAAACAAGAACAAAGTCCCATAATTTAAAACAAACATGAAACAACCAACTTATTTCAAGTATTTTAACAGTCTGCCAAACGTTTTGCTTAATCCCATGAAATATTCATTTCAATTAGATCTTCCCGAATAGTTCTTAGTCAAGTTTTCTGTGGTTTACTTCAACTATTTTTTACCATTTTCAATCGTTTATTCTAAAACCATTCTTGCTGATCTTTCAGACTGTAAACGTAGAATTTGACCAAGCAATTTTTTTTGTCTAATTGTAACAATGGTATGTAATGAACGAAAGTCAGTTCTTTTCATTATCTCATTATTTAAAATGTGATTTTTAAAATACTTCTAAAATACCGCCAATGAAAAACATCCACCATCTTATCCATCTTGTCTGTTCGCTTCCA
>JAKXYG010000330.1:47500-82802 GCA_025895645.1 Cardicola forsteri
GCCGGCACTAAAATGCGGGCCCACGTTCGGCTTGGCTAAATGTCCACTGTTGAAAGATGTTTTTTGTAAAACATTCAAAGTAGCAAACATAAAATAAATAAATAAAAATATAAAATTATTATAATAAAAAAATGCTCACGGTGCAAAGATCAATATAATATTGACGATAATATTATTAAGTTATTTTGCAAGCTTTTATAAGATACATTATTGCACAATCGTGTTAAGGTGAAACCTTGTTATTTCAAAACTCTTTTGCTCTCGAAAGCATGTAATTGTACATCAAGTTTTAGGTATCGAATATCTTGTACACTAAAAATCCGTGCTTTCATATGTTTACTATAATTTTATAAAAAGTTAGCTTTCATTGTTTCCATTGTTTTAAAAGGACCCCCCTTGCTAATTTCGTGCGCTAACTCACCACAACAGCTTTTTGCCAAAGGTGGCAACTGCTACCGTTAAGTTAAAACAAACACGCAACACGTTTTTAATTAAATAAAAAACTAAGTCACGATTCATTTATCAAACTTAGCCGTTGTATACATTAAAACTTACATAATATTAATCAATAAAGCAATATAATATTTTGTGTGCAACCAACCTTTCATAATTTGGTACATTTTTATTCAAACAATTTTCCGATTTTTTCTGTTTCTTTTTTGTTAAAAACAATTTATGTTTGAACCAACACAACACTGTCATCCTTAATCCGAATTGTCACAAATACTTTACATTATACAACGCAAATGCATCCATCTACAAAAAATTACTATATTTGTCAAATTTATTAATCCGCAATCGTGAATTACGTTTCTATTGGTGCATAATTTTGACCATTCAAGGATATCAATTCATGATTGGTTGAAAACGTGACCTTGACGAAAACTCATAACAAACATTTAATTCCTTTTTAAAAAAGTAACTTTTACTGAAATTGAGCGATTTTTTATCGTTTCATAATTATGACATGGATGACCTTGATAAATATTCATCATTTAAACGGCCATATTGAAAAAATAACATCTTGCTGGACAGATTAGCGAGTAATCCAACGTTTTCGTTCGTATTAAATGTATTTATTCAATATTTTTTATTAAAAGCAAATTGGATTTTGTGGTAAAATAATTTTTAATATTTCTTTTCGGCATTTAAATTTTGTAACACAGAACACGATAAATGACACAATTTGGAAAAGTAAATAAATACTTTTGTTTTTATTTATAAAATACCGTTCATACATATATATATTGAATGGTTTATATTAAATAATTTAGTGGAAATAAAAACACAGAAGAATGTCGCTGTTTTAATTAATAAACTGTGTTTTTTCTGCTTTTGTAGTTGTGTTCACATTTCAAATGTCACACGCTGATGACTAATGTTACAAAGAAAACCGCTTATACCTATTCGAAGTCACGTTTAACATATTTTACACAAAGCATATTCTGACTGATTATATCACCCACGTTAAATTTTACACTGTTATTAGTTTGCTTTGATTTTATGCCTTTCTCCTGCGTCACTATAGGATTGGGAACGTATTAAAGAGGAGAAATGAAGTAGCTGTTTTGTTTACGGGGTTACCGAATAGCTTTCTAATTTACCACGTTTTACTAGTACTAAATTTAATGTTATTTAATTATATCATCTATTTCTATATTTGTAGGACATATTAAGACAATAAACATTGATGGTTTGACAAGCGTAACGATGGTAAAAGAATAAAGATGTTTCTTGGTTGATGAGCGGCAGTTTTATGATGGCAACGCTTTACGCGAACATTGACGATGTCTACTAATATATTCAGAATTATTTTCCTTAACCTATGGACTAGGTATAATTGCATATTTTTTAAGATAGCTTTTAAATATTCTGGATGTAAGCCTGCATCTACCCGCCGTAGCGGAAGCCCAGTTATACCGTTGTGCACTCGGTCCCTGCTCTTAGTAGTTTAGTTGCCTATAGGCACTTAGTTCGGATTGCACCACGTGGAGCAGGAAGGGCCAGAACTCTTACCATTATTGGAATGTGAAACTTTATAAGCATTACTCAAATCTTCAGGATTATTAGCATCCCATTGTGTTTGCTACTTTAAATGTTTTACGGGCAACATCTTTCAGTAGTGGACATTTTAGCGAAGCTGAACGTGGGCCCGCATTTAGTGCCAGTAGTGGGATTCGATCCTAAGTCCACCCAGGTCCAAATCGATTGCTGTATCTCTAGACTACCCCGATAACAACAACAATAATAATAGTATGTGTATGTGTGTGTAGTTATTAATGTTCTTGGACGTGTATACTCTTTTAAAACTTGGTATACAGTCCTTGTACTTATATTATTATTATTTTATTATTTATGGTTATTGGCTTGGATACTTCAGTAGAAGTAGCTTTCAGCACATATAAAATAAATCCGCAATTTGTTCAACAGTCAAACCAAAATTATAACTTTTTTTGATTTGTTTGTGATTCATAGCACTTAAGAAATAGCTTTCAGTATTTAAACTTATTGTAATCACGTGCCAAGGTTAAAAGTTCAAATTAAAATGTTGGATAGGTTGATAAAACAAAAATGAGAGGTCAAGTATTTAAAAATATTCTTTGATCTTTTCACACCATAATTAATGCTAAATTTTCTATACATACAAAATTTGAAAACTAATCAATTTTTTTAATATAAAGTGTATGCAGTAACGTGTGCTGGGTTATGTAAACGCAAAATTATCTAAAAAAATATTTTTTTGAAATTTGTGTTGCGTAATCGTTTTGTTATTAACTTAATATGTATATAATTTTTAAGTGTAAGTATTACCATTTACTCATTTGAATGCCATTTATCCAAAAATTCTCAGATACTCAACTATTTATAATTATAAAAAAGTTAAAAAACAATTCACTTTAAGTATTGATAGTCTATATTATTTTAGCATAATTACTTTGTTAAAAAAAATATTTTTCAAGTTAAAACAGCAAAAATTGAAAACTAAGAGTTCACTGACAAGTAACATTTTGGACCCTGTACATATATTTTTTTCCATATACATACTGATTATTTATATGTATGTGACTGAAGAGAATATACGAAATGAATTCATCCCACGGTTTATGTCTTTTATTATTTTTATTTAGAATTATTAGCAGAGCCCAATGCTTTCAATAATAATAATAATAATAATAATAATAATAATAATAATAATAATAATAATAATAATAATAATAATAATAATAATAATAATAATAATAATAATAATAATAACAATAATAATAATAATAATAACAGTAATAATAATAATAATAACAGTAATAATAATAATAATAGTAATAATAATAACAATAATAAGTTATAATAATAATAATAAGCATAATAATAATAATAATAATAATAATAATAATAATAATAATAATAATAATAATAATAATAATAATAATAATAATAATAATAATAATAATAATAATAATAATAATAATAATAATAATAGTAATAATAATAATAATAATAATAATAATAATAACAATAATAATAATTTAACACGTGATTTGGAAAAAAAAATTCAAATAACATTGGGGAATATTTTTATTTTTAACAATATTGTTGTATCAATTTTACGTCAATTTGGAAAAACAAGTGTAACGTTTTTGACACATTACACAATGTGTCAATAGCGGTCGAAAACGATATGTTACGAAATGTTAATTGGACACGCAAGTAATACTTTGTCGACCGTTCTAATTTGAATTGTCCGTTATGGGTAAATAATGATTATATTTCATTTATTCAATTGTTACTACAATTATTACAATGGGAAACCAGTCAGTTGAAAATTTATAGAAATTTTGTAAATCTATCAAAATAAAAAGTTTGTAGCACTTATTTTATATATTGATGAATTTTTAGTCAATAAAATTAACTTTTTAACGAATTATGTCTTTTTGATTTAAACTTTTATTAAATGCTTTATTGCAAGAATAATGTTACTTGATGTGTATTGCTAAAGTATTATCTTAGGTATGTATTAATAAAAGTTAAACATGTTTAAGATACGTAAGTAGAGAAGAATGCTACAAAGTATCGCAGTACTTCCATTCTTGCACGCCAACCATCAAAAATGGTAGTTTTATTTGCATTTTAACAATCAAATGTTTGTCAAAAACAGGAATTTGTCAGTAAATGCACATTTCAAATAATGAGACCATAAAAAGAACTGACTCTCGTTCACTCCATGACATCATTACAATTAGACGAATAAAATTACTTGGTCAAATTCTACGTTTACCGCCCGAAAGACCAGCAAGAACGGCTTTGGAATGGACAATTGGAGATGGTAAAAGAAAGGTTGGGGTAGACCAAAGAAAACTTGGCTAAGAACTATTCGGGAAGATCTAATTAAAATGAATGTTTCATGGGCACAAGCAAAACGTTTGGCAGAATGTTCAAATACATGGAAACATTTTGTTGTCTCATGTTCTCTTTGAATTACGAGATTTTAATGTTAATTTTTGCTGTAATTGTTATCTTATTGCCCCATGCTTATTTTTTAAAGCAAAAGGGTTTTGTAATAATAATAATAATAGAAACATGGATTTTTATTGATTTTAAGCAAATTTATTTTCTAATTCACATTAGTGTCGATAAACAAAACATTTCCATTCACTGTGGTCAAAAGAAATAAACATTATTTTGATTTTAAGACTAGGGCTACAAATCAAACGATAGTTTGAATCCAATGTGATTTTGCAGTGCAGAAAATATATTTATGTGACGAACAAGTAGAACAGAAGATAAGTAGGATGCACAGATTATGTGTACCAAAAACCAATAAAATCTATTTAATTTAACTTATTTAATTTCAAACCAAATATATATATATATGTTGCTTTGCAGAGACGAGAGCAGCCATTCCATAAAGAACTATAACAAAAAGTAACCTTTTTATTCCGGCAACAGCGGTTAGTAGAAGCCAAAAGAAATTCCAATTTTGCTGTTTTGTTTTTAACTTAATTAACAGTTTATATTATTGTTATTATTATTATTAATATTTTTTTAATCATTATTATCACTACTATCAACTGCTTCCCACTTTTAATATGATGCTTTATGGTTTTAGGGGATTTATGAAACTTGATACATAACCATATTACTAAAACTTTTTAATTATGTAATTATTGTATAACCTCGAATCTTTTCGAATGTGACTTTCTCTGTTTGTGCCCCTAAGGAGTAACAATAATAAAAACAGCTGTATCGATGGTCTTGTATGTCGAACCAGCAGTAGCATGTCCTAGTTACTCAGCCATCCGGGCACACATTCAGCACGAGTCAATTTTACAACTTCAGTGCACTTGGCCTCCCATGCATGTCGGTTCGACTACAAAAAGCTTTACAAAGCGTTGATTGTATCATCGAAATGTGTCAATTCAAGGTCAATGAATGTTGATAAGTCACCAACAGCTTAGATTATTCTTCATATTGTCTATTATAATGCTTAAATAAGTTGAAAAATCTATGAACCCTTTTCATAACTACATTTATTAATTTAAACATTTCTTTTTCTTAATTTTCACTTTGTGCAATTACTGTACAATTTTCTAACATTTCGTTGCTTGATTCTGTTTAATATATATTTATTTGTGTATTTAAACCGTCAATAATAATAATACAAAACCCTTTTTCTATAAAAAATAAGCATGGGGCAACAAAATAGTAGTTACAGCAAAAACAACAAAGTTCCATAATACCTCGTTGAAAACGCTGGTTCTTGTCCGAGGCTTTATATTTTCTCAACATAGGAGAATTGTAAACAATTGAAAGCTTTGCTTTTGAGTATCTGGATAACTTGGAAAAGCAACGACTGCTGTTACTAAAACAGTCAGTAATATTTATTTAGTCATTAAGTAGAATAAAAGTTATCGTACACAACCACATTGATTATCATTTTCAAAACCTCAAATAAAACGCAAAAAAGGGGGGGAGGGATTAATGTAGTTCATTAGCATGTTCACTCAAGGTAGATTGGCTGTGGTGTTTTGTTTGGTGAATAAGACACGAACCAAGTGTGCACAAATTGTTACCTTGAAACTCGAGTAAAGTTGAAATTATTTTTCAATTTTAAAACTGCTATGCGGTACAAATACGTGTTGCTAAAATACAAATGTAGACACTAGTTATCTGTTAAATTGAATTATTCAGTTTTTTTTAATTTTTGTGTGTTCCAGTTTTGTACAATTTGGAAGACTGCTGTAATTTTAATAATTATTGAAATAAAAACGCAGAACAAGCATGGTAACAATATTAGTACTAATAACAGTAATAATAATAATATAGTGCCGGCGTCGTCTAGCTGTACAGCACACGATTTGGACCTGGGTGGACGTGGGTTCGAATCCCACCACCGGCACTAAAATGTGGGCCCACGTTCGGCTTCACTAAAATGTCCACTGCTGAAAGGTGCGTTACCCGTTAAAACACTCAGTGGTAAAAATCAATAAAATGAATAATAAACAATGGTAACAACAACAGCAATAATAATAATAATAACAATAATAATTATTATTTTTATTTATCAATGGGTTGTTAAAGGGATTATTTGCTTTTAGAATTGTTATATTAGTACTGTTAGATTCCCTTGAATAATAAATTTACTGGGTTTTTGGGTCACTGTATACCTGTTTCATCCTTATTTGGAATTATCAGCAGCGCATACTTTTTAAGCACACATAAACAATAGAAAATAATAATAATAATTATTATTGCTGCTATTATTGTTATTATTAATGTCATGATTATTGTTGCTACTTGAGTTCCATTCTTTTAATAAATTTTTTAGCAATCACACTTACAATTAAGTAATTATTTTTGGCATTAACATATTTAAATAAATAGTTAACAAGAGACAATTTATATTTCTGTTTTTAAGTTTCAAAAATAACCAGTCTACTCAATGTTATATTATTTCAACTAAACGCCCATATTTGGTGACACGCGTTATCCTTCCCATCCCTACCTCACCCCCAATTAAATAACTTCCTCTTTTTATCTTTGAACTTTAATACAATAAAATGTATTTTGAGTCTATTTTTGTGACGGTTTGACAATTTCAAAAACTAAATTTATTTTTTATACAAATATTATTACAATAAGGAGAAACGTTCTACAAAAGTGTGAAATAATAATAATATTGTTAATTATACTGACATATTTGTTAGAATGCATTTTTTCCCATGACTCATACATACGTTTAATGCATTTTTAAATGTATTAAATAATACATCTAATCTAATTTCCAAATGTATTTTGTAAATTTTAACTTCTCGCCTTAGTCACTTATAAAAATTATTGATTGTTTTTATTTTATCCATTCACTACTTGCAATTAGTAAGTAGTACAATTATGTCAATAAGTTTACATTTTCTTAGTTTATTGTTTTCAAGCAAGTTTAATTTTATTAAATAATGTGTATTAAAATCCATTTTTAAATATTTTATATGATTTCATAAATTTATTTTATTAGTAGTATTTAAATACCTAGTTAGCTAAATGTCAGCAAAAGTACATCAGCCCCATAGAAATAATAATTATTATTGCAAAACCCTTTTGCTTTAAAAATAAGTGTGGGGCAATAAGATAACAATTACAGTAAAAAAGAAGCAACAACGATGTCCAAAAAATACAAACAAAACATGAGACAACAAAATTTTTTCATGTATTTGAACATTTTACCAAACGTTTTGTTTGGTTCCCCATGAAACATTCATTTCAATCAGATCTTTCCGAATAGCCAAGTTTTCTCTCGTCTACCTCCAAACTTTCTTTTGCCATTTTCAACAGTCCTTTCCACAACTGTTTTTGCTAATAGTTTGGATGCTGTAAATGTAGAATTTGACTAAATAATTTTCTTCGTCTAATTGTAATAATATCATGTAGTAAACGAGGGTCAATTCTTATCATGACTTCATTGTTTGAAATGTGGTTATTGAAAAAATTCTGATAAATCCCTCAAGCTGTAAAACATTGTATCAAAATTATAAATTTTTAATAACCGTTAATTCAGTTAAAAAGAAAACAGCAAATCAATTTTTAATCCAACAACTACATTTGCTATACATACGCCTGTTAGTCCAGGTGTGCCTTGTGCAGATAACAGTCAGGAATATCAACATTATCGTAAATCAGGATTTTATAGGCATGACTGAAATCGTCACAATTTTTAGCATTACCAACCTACTTTCTGTCTCTACATTTTTGATTTAATCATCATCACTGTTGGTAACAAGGCTTTCTAATAACTATGAAAAAAAAACAAATGGCGAAATATTTTTTCCAATAAATAGTTAAAAGTTGTATTGGGGGGCAGCTGTTATTTTCGTATTTGTTGTTGTTCACGGCCATCAAATGCCGGCCTCACTTATCTGCGTGTTTACCGTTGTGCGTCAAATGGAAAGATTTATTGTTTTTAACAAAATCTTGAAAAATATTTCAATTTAAAATGGTAGACAGCTATTCATCTATTGATAATGCTGACATGATGTACAAGAATATTTTATATGTGTATAAATGCTTATTGTTAGTAGTAGTATGATTTCGCTTTAAAAAATAATCAAGATAATAGTAACAACAATCAAGTCCCATAATTGAAAAAAAAGGTATGGGGCAACAAAATGATTCCAGGCGTTCGAACACGTATTTTTCCACGTATGTCAATAAGATTTTCGTCAACTTTTCTTTCGCCATTGTTCATTACCAAACCGTTCTTGTAGGTCTTTCGAGTGACGATAAACGTACAATTTCACCAAGTAATCTTTTTCATCCAATCAAAGAGTTGGCTTATTTTCGAATTCCACTCAACCCTTCTGTCGGAATGGCGTCCTCTTGTTCGTTTCTGAAGCAGCACAGATGTTTTTTGTATTCATTGTGAGGGTTGTGGAAAACGTCCAAAAATGTTTCAAACCATCTAAACATTATGGTAAAATTTCACTGTGGTTGGTGACTTATTTACTTCATTATATCCATATTTGTACGTAATATAAAACTATTGGGATGCTAATGATCCTGAGGATTTGAGTAATGCTTATAAAGTCTCAATTTCCAATGATGGTGATATTCCTGACTGTTAGTCCTCCACGTAGTGCATCCTGGACTAGGTGCCCCTAGGCATCTAGACTAATAACAGCAGGGTCCGAGTGCGCAGCGGTATAATTGGGCTTCCGCTACGGCGGGTGGGTGCAAACATACACCCAGGATACTTAAAAAGTATCTAAAGGTATACGTATATCATATGTAGCCCTTGGGCTAAGGGAGATAACTCTGACAAAAAATCAGGCGGCCTCGTCAATCTTTGCGAACAGTGGCGAGGTCACAAGGATGCCATCTACCAGCCAAGAAACTTTGTTATTCTTCCACGTTTGTCTACGCTTATCAAGCTATCGAAATCGATCGTTCTATATGTCGTATAAATATGGGAAATAATGAAGAAGTGACCACGTCACCAACCAAAATGAATGAATGAATAAAACTATTGATTTCGATGGCTCGATAAGTGTAGCAAACGTGGAAGAATAACGAAGTTTCTTGACTGATAGACAGCGCCACTGTTAGCAAAAATTGACAATGACCCCTAATGCTTCCAATGTTATCTCCCTTAATCCATGAGTTATATGTAATATTTTTTTATTTTATTTTGTTTGTTACTTTGACTATTTTATTAGAAACATTTTTCAGTAGTGGGTATTTCAGCAAAGCCAAACGTGGGCCCGCATTTTAGTGCCGGTAGTGGTATTCGAACCCCGATGCCCACCGAGATCCAAATTCGAGCGCTATACCACTTTGGCACATATACATGAATATACTTTAATATAACTTTTTAATACCCTGCATGTCTGCTTGCACCCATCCGCCAAAGCAGATACTCAGTGATGCCACTGTGCACAATATCCCTGCTGCTATTAGTCTAAATGCCTATAGGCACCCAGTCCAAAATGCACTACGTAAAGGCGAAATAGTAAGGAATAGCACCATTATTGGAAATGATGACACTTCATAAGAATTATTCAAATCCTCGTGGATCATTAGCATTCTAAAAAACAACTGTAATCTAATTGGTTTCCAAGCTCACGATAAAACTTCGCCAACCGTAGATACTGTTACCATTATTAAAAAATCTCGGTGCTTAGACACTGATGCAAATTTCAAAATTTGATCTGTTAAATAAACGTTTGTTGGAGAAAGCTCTTTCGTAACACACATAAAAAAATAAAAGTTGGTGGCAATACCGCATCTTTGTTAATTCCAAATTCGCATAGCATCTCTAATAATCCCTTGCCATTGTTTAAGGTTTTCGGAAGCGTGTGTCAGTCCAACCGACTTCCAAAATAAGGCCCCGGTCAAGATAATGAAAACATCGTCCCGAACAGCATCCATCCAAGTACGTTGTGTGACCACCTTTCCTTTTCTTCCAATCGGCATTTGGACAGGACAAGGTTACAATACGTCAGATTGCATCAGCATTTCTATGTAGAACCTGTCCAAACCAGCGCAATCTTGGTTGTCGTAATACCAATGAAGAAAGATCGTGAAATTGGAGGTCATTTCGAATTTGGCAGTTGCCGATTTTTTTCGTCCAATCCTTTGATACGGAGGATGCGAAATAGGTGTTGTATCCAATGTATCAGGAACATTTTACTTCATTTATTGCCGCCCCCAAGTTGTTTTCTAAATAAGCCAGTGCCCAAAGTTGAACCTTAATGCATTTGGCTTCGTGTTTGACCGATGGGCCCAAAGCCATGTCACGTTCATGGTTTTGCTAGAAAAAATGGTAAATATTGGACATCATATAGTTTTTAATTGGTCGAAATTTGAGTAGATTTTATTGGATGTGAGTTCTGTTCTCTGATTGGTTAATTTTCGAATTGAGCTGTAATTGGATGTTTTGGGCACTATTTAATGTACATTTTTTTGCTATTGCCTCATTTTGCCATAACGTTTGTTTGTGCACCGGACTGAACTTGATGTACTTATTCTAATTGGAAGGTGGAAAATTCTATCCACGCTTCTAAAATAGATATCAACACTGAAACTATTTCTATTGGTCGAATAAATCGCATTACCTGTAAAACACAATCGCACTAAAAGTTTGATTTTATAAAATACAACTTCTATGCAAATTATTATTGAACGAAAAATTTAACTTATTTGCAGAAAACCTACATTTGTTTTTTAATTGATCAAACTCAGGTTTATGAAAGTTTCTCAATTGTTACGTATGCTAATGATCCTGAGTAATGCTTATAAAGTTTCAACTTGTAATGATGGTAATATTCCCAATTGTTCCTCCTCCACGTGGTGCATCCTGGACTAGGTGCCCATAAGCTTCTAGACCAATAATAGCAGGAACCGAGTTTACAGCTGTATAACTGGATTCCAGCTGACTGAATACATGCTAGCATGACTAAACAAAAATCAGTTCGTCAATTCCTATTAACACTGAGACCATTGCAAGGAAGCGATCTTCTAGTTAACAAACTTCATTTATCTCTCGAATTCCTATACAAACTTGTTGAATGTTTTATGGGAAACGTTTTTCATCATCCGTATCAAGGGACTGGACGAAAAAGATCAGTAACCGCCATTTTCGATTTCATGATCTTCCTTTATTGGTATCGCGACGTTCTTCGTAGAAATCCTGATCTAATCTCACGTATCGTAAGCCTGGCTTGTCCAAATACCAATTGGAAGAAGAGAAAAGATGGTCAGAAATATACTTGGATGGATGCTGTTCGGGACGATCTTCACACAATTTTGGCCGGCACTTTATCTTGGAAACAATTGCTAAGTCGGTTGGATTGACACGCCTCCGAAAATTGTGAACAATGGAAAGGGATTGTTCAAGATGCTATGCAAATTTGGAATTAATGGAGATGTGGCATTGCCCCACTCACTTTTGTTTTTCAGTGAGACAAATCCTAGACTCAAAAATCAGGGAATGTTTATTTATTTATTGGTTAGTGACGTGGTCACCTCTTCATTATTTCCCATATTTATACGACATGTAGAACGATCGATTTCGATGGATTGACAAGCGTAGACAAACGTGGAAGAATAACAAAATTTCTTGACTGGTAGACGGCATCCTTGTGACGTCGCCACTGCTCGCAAAGATTGACGAGACCGCCTGATTTTTCGTCAGGGTTATCTCCCTTAGCCCAAGGGCTACATATGATATACGTATACCTTTAGATACCTTTTAAGTATCCTGGGTGTATGTTCGCACCCACCCGCCGTAGCGAAAGCCCAGTTATACCGCTGTGCACTCGGACCCTGCTGTTATTAGTCTAGATGCCTAGGGGCACCTAGTCCAGGATGCACCACGTGGAGGACTAACAGTCAGGAATATCACCATCATTGGAAATTGAGACTTTATAAGCATTACTCAAATCCTCAGGATCATTAGCATCCCATATATAAAAGCTAGCAACACCCGGTATTCCCAGCCGGTCACCCATGCAAGTACTAACCGGGCCCAACGTTGCTTAACTTCGGTGATCGGACGAGAAACGGTGTTTTCAACGTGGTATGGTCGCTGTTGACAGCGACCAAATGGAGAATGCTGACCAGAAACAGCGACCTCTCATAAAAGAGGGAAGAACTGTAAGGAAAAGAAGTTGATATCGTAGACATGTTCTTCAACAAGCGGCCATTTCAACAAAGCCTTCATTTTGTGCTGGTCGATCGAACCCATGGCGATCCAAGATTGAATCGTGCACTGCACCACTAGGCCGCCCCAGACACTGATGCTCAATATACTCGTAGTAATGCATTTATTTATAACAATACTAATACTACTAATAATATAATAAATAATATATTGAAAAATAGAAATAAGCATAAACAGTCACATGCAAAACACCTAATAAATAATGTATAAACATTTCAATATCGGTTACAGGTCGGGAGGGGGCGGGGAAGTAATAAACATTCACCATGAAACGACAATATTACAGTCAAATAGACACACACACACACACAGACAGACAAATGCTAAAAATCATGTAGAAGACGAAGTCACGTTAGAACGAGACGATCGACAGACGGACAGGCCTCGTTGGAGGGCGTACGCTTTGCGACGGGCGAAGGCACTATCGGCGGGGATGTTGGAGTTGAGTTGCTTTGGAACAAATTTGGAATCTAGATAAATGGAAAACATTCATTCGTCGAGGTTATTATTCCTATATTTGCACGGCATATAAAACGATTGACTTCAATAATTTCAATAGGAATGATAACGATCCTGAGGACTTGAAGAATACTTATGCAAGGTCTCATCACTTACCATCACAGTGACTGTTCGTCCTCCACGTGGTGCTTCCTGGACTAGGCGTTCAGACTGATAACAGCTGGAACCGAATGCACAGCAGCGTAAATGGGCTTCCGCTACGGCAGGTGGGTGCAAGCATACACTCAGGATACTTAAAAGGTATCTCATATCTAGCCATTGGGTTAAGGGAGATAATCCTGACGAAAAATCAGGATACATCGCCAATCTTTGCGAACAGTGGCGACGTCACAAGGAGGTCATCTATCAGGCTAAAAACCTCCGTTATCCTTCGCGTTTGTTCCGCTTATCTAGTCATCATAATCGATCGTACATATATGGAAAAGAATAAGGACGTGACCACGTCACCAGCTAAGATGAATGAACTGTAAGTTAACCGTAATATTATATGGTCACCATTAGCGTTTTACCAATTTCAAGTATGCCAAACTTGTAAATGTTTCGAGCCAATATAGCTTGAAAATCAATCCCTAAAAAGTTTAAATAACGAGAAAATAAAGTACTTAACGATATTGATTACTAGTGCATTGTCGATGAGTGATATTCAGAGCGTAGTCACTAGCATCGCGAGTCACATTATACCTTGTTCGAGCTCTAAAAATGGTGTTTCTCTGTAGTTGGCCAATAGAATTTACCCTGTAGCATTGAATTGATTGTTGTAAGAGTTTCAATCGGCGCACCCAGTCATCCTGGTGAAAAGAGGAACAATTATTAAACCATTATTTCTAGACTCCTCTCCGGGTGGAGCAATTCAGTGCTGTTCCTAAATAGGGCTACTTGGTGATAATACTCGGGTAACACCGACAACCCTTGTCAGTCCATCAACTTGAGGGGGGTGTTTCTGTGTATTTGACCGTCACAATAATCAAACATACCGCCCGACTTGAGACCAAGTGAGTGACATTTATCGGTCAATGTTTGAGCACTATTCAACCGATTGCAACATCCAAACGGCTTCCTTGAATCGGACACCAAACGACCTTTAGATCGACCCACAGTAGCAGGCGTTTTCGGTTTGGACGTGTTGCACGAAGAATAACGCGGCGAAGCGAATGGAGGTCGGACAGACAAGCGCTTGGAGGTGACGTTAATCTTGTCAGCCGGCGTAAAGGTAGACGACAGGCGAGGTCTTTTGTTAGCTGGTTGGGAAGGAGTACTTGTGGTCTTTTTGCAAGCAGGAATCAAATGATGGCGGGCAGCGTACGACGTCAACGTTTCCATTTTCGAAGCAGCCTTTGCGTGAATGCGGCTGAAATCTGGACAAATAATAAAAATGAGGTAATATAAATGGGATGTTAATGATCCTGATGATTTCAGTGTAATGTTTATTAAGTTTCCCATTAGGGTGATATTCGTGATTGCTCCTCCTCTATGTGGTGCATCTTGGACTAGGTATCTATAGATGTCTAGACTAATAACAGAAGGGATCAAGTACACAGCGGCATAACTGGGCTTCCGCTACAGCGGGTGAGTGCAAGCATATACCCAGGATGCTTAAAGGGTGCCTTAAAGTAATGCATACCATATGTAGCTGTTTGACTGAGAGAGATAAAAAATCAGGTGGCTTTGCCGATATTTGCGAACAGAGGTACCGTCACATGGATGCAGTCTACCAGCTAAGAAGCTTTGTCATTCTTCCACGTTTGTTACGCTTATCGAGCCATCGAAATTGATCGTTTGTTATGCCGTATAATACAAATGACAAAGATTCTTCTCTTGACAGCCATTAAACTTTAAAAAACCCAATTATTTGATGCAGCAAAAATGATGCAAGAATAAACTTAAAACAAATAAAAACTATTATTATTAGTAAAGCATTGGATGTAAATGTTAAAAAGTGCTAGATTTAAGTTAATACTTGTAACAAATGCATCAATATTGTTCACTTGAGGATGAAACCGACCCCTACTTAGCACGTCCACAAGTGGCGGATAGTAGAACGGCCTTTAGCAATAAATCATCATTATCGGGGATAAAAAAACCCCACCGGTTATTATCGTCGAGGGTAGTCTAAATACCAAAACGTCTGCAAAAACATCAACTTTTACAATGCGTACTTAATGAACAACACTTGACATCAAATGTTAATTACATCCCGAGTTAAACCGCTCCAATGATCTCTGTTGACTGCATAGGGTAAACAACGGACGCCCAATTAAGTAATTCATTTGGACGAGGGGGCTTAGCATAAATAAAAGGACTGAGTTTGCGTGCTACAATGTCCGTCCAAGTTTTCCGTTGGTAGCCTGGCCTTCTTTTCCATTCCGGTAATGGATGGGCATCCATAGCTATTCTGGCTGAATGAGTGAGCGATCTACGTAAATTTTTTTAATCGTCTTTCTTTTATTGTGCTGTGAACAAGGCTGTGTCAAATAAGCAATCGCAGATCAGAAGGATACTCGAGCATTAAGGTTATTAATGAGTTGACAAAAAGGCGACAAGGGTTGTCGGTGTCACCTGAGTATTATCACCAAGTAGCCCTATTTAAAAACAGCACTCCACCCGGAGAGGAGTCTAGAAATAATGGTTTAATAATTGTTCGTCTTTTCACCAGGATGACTGGGTGCGCCGATTGAAACTCTTACAACAATCAATTCAATGCTACAGGGTAAATTCTATTGGCCAACTACAGAGAAACACCATTTTTAGAGCTCGAACAAGGTATAATGTGACTCGCAATGCTAGTGACTACGCTCTGAATATTACTCATCGACAATGCACTAGTTATCAATATCGTTAAGTACTTTATTTTCTAGTTATTTAAACTTTTTAGGGATTGATTTTCAAGCTATATTGGCTCGAAACATTCACAAGTTTGGCATACTTGTTCACAAAGCTGATCAATTTCTTTTTTAAAGATTATTGATGGAAGAGTAGATACTGACAACGACCGATATATATTTCATTTATTTTCAGTCCATTTTGTTTGGTGATGTGGTCACCTCTGTATTATTTTCCATAGGTATACGGCATATAAAACGATCGATTTCGATGGCTTGTTAGGCGTAATAAACGTAAGAATAACGAAGTTTCTTGGTTGGTAGATGGCATCCTTGTGACATCGCGACTATTTACAATGATTGACAAAGGCACCTGTCTTATCAGAATTATCTCTCCTGGCCCGGGGGCTACACATGGTATGCGTTTACATTAAGATACCTTTTAAGTATCCTGGGTGTATGCTTACACCCACCCCCTGTAGCGGAAGCCCAGTTATACCGCTTTCCGCTCAGTCCCTGCTGTTATTAGTCTCGATGCTTTTCAAAACCTAGTACAGGATGCACCACGTGGAGAATGAACAGTCAGGAATATCACCATCATTGGAAATTGAAACTTTGAATGTATTACTCAATTCCGCATGGATTATTAGCATCCCAGCATAAATGTAACATTTAATTTTAAATTGTTACATCAACTAAAAAATGTAACACATCTTTAAATTGAATCTGATGATTTCAAACAAAAGCTTCAGTCGGAGATCGAATTGTTAAATAAAGACGCAGAATTAGTAAATTAATTAATCAGTGATAAAATCAAATCTATTATTTTCATATTTACAAATTATTTCACACAGTCACCTCTTGTGATTTCAAATAAAAGCGAAAACTTGTTTACACAAATTCAAAAAATTAGCATAGTTTCTTAAACTGCAAATCGATTGCTCATAAAGATTAACAAAAGCATTTGGTATGTATAAACCTTAAAATACCCTGAATGTACATATGTATAAACCTAATTATACTGCTGGAATGATTAACATTGACAGGCTCTTAGCAAATGTCTTAAAAAGCACAAAATCAGTAAAACCACAAAAACGCTGCGTTTTCGTATCAAAAACTCACTCGGAACGGCTTTGATAAATGTTTTCTTCAGGACAGACTTTTTCACAGGAACTACTTTCTCTAAATGAATTAAAAACGATTATAAAAAAAAGAATAAATAAAAGAAAGTAAACTATAAAATTACTTATAATCTACTTAAATCATTTTTAATATCACGACAACAAAATGCTTTACCAGGAAGTTCAATAATTGATTTCTGCTTCTCTTGTGTCTCAACAGGACAAGGCAGTTCATCAAGCTATTATTAATAATAATTAATACACTAAATTACATCGTAAGTAGTATTTAAAATGCTGCCTTTAACTTCCGATTTTTGAATTTTCGGAGAAGATGTAACTTCCCCAGAAAATGTGAGACTCGTAGATCCTGTTATTGCAACCGAATTAACATTATTTCCCATCTAAACAACAATTTATATTTAAATTGTTCACCTCAAATGACTTTTCACTTCCAATATTAACATCCTCAATAGTTTCAATTTCGTCGTTCTAATTATAAAAAGGAATAAGAAACTAACCTGTGTATTGAGAATTTCATTTAACTTGCTTCGCAAAACATTAGCCTTTATTATCCAATAATTAAAATAAATAAATATACCTTTTGATTTGCTTTAATTCCATGTATCTTAGCTAATTTTTGCAACCCTGAATACTTTAAATCTTCTAAATCAATAGCCATTCATAAAGTAGATAATTAAGTTCTAAATAGGCGGATATTTCTACAGATGTTAGTTAGCGTTCGAAGGTCATTTATAGTTTGTAAACAATAAAAAATTTCGTACTTATTTATTCTTTAACTATAATATAAATTATTATAATTTAATAATAATAATAAAATAAAACATTACAAAAAAATTAAAAATTGTTTTAAATTTATGTTTTAATTTTTAATTACTTACTGTATATATAAAATTTAATAATATGTTTACGTAAATTTATTATTTAAAAATTTAATAATGTGTGATAACCGTAACCATTGTTATAATCATTGCTATAATTTAAAAAATTGTTTCACAAAATTATACGAATTATTCGTGATGCTTTAAAAACTTGGAACTAATAAAGAGGTGGCTTTGCCACCAACTTTTGTTGTTTGTTGTTCTCCCATTATGTCTTGTAATCACATTTATTTTACTTCTGGAATATTGTTTTAATAACAATAATTACTCATATAAATCGCTTTTATTTATTAATTTTATTTTTATACATGTTAACAGTAGTCTATTTTTAACAAAACATATTTTTTAGTTTTTTTTACAATGTACTTGTGTTTAAATAATGTCTAATTTTATTATAAGTATATTTGACACTAATTTTTTATTGTTGTTTAATTACCACTAATTTTGTATTTTGTATTTGCATCTATTTGTGTACTAACAGTTACTTCTACTACAATACTAATTACCATTACACATACGTGGTTTTATTTCTTAAAAATTTAACTTTTTAAAATATGAATTTAGTAGTAATAAACGAGATTGTCTACTTAATGTTAGTGATGAGATTTTGACTTATGTATACTTGATTTACATTCTTGCAAACTAGCAACATTTGTAATAATAACGAATAGTTCTGTCAACATTTGAGTAAAATATGCGTTTATGTATAACAATTATTAAACCATTATTTTTAATTAAAATAATGGATAGTTTATATTTTTATTTAACATATTGTTACTTTTGTTATATTATATTAATTTTTAGGTATATTTCGCTAACATTGTATATGCAATATGTTTACATTCAACTTAATAAAAACTTGATAGAATATACGTACAAATAAGTATAATTATTTGAATATTTTGTCAAAAAAGTAAGTAATGTTTAAATAAAAAAAGTAAAAATACATTGTAATCTTTAATTTGTAATAAAGGTTTTATAAAAATTCGTTTTAATGCAAAGCACATAATCTAAAATCAGTTTCCTAAATTGTGAAATATTAAAACAACACATTATGTCTATTTGATATAATTGCTTGTCATTTACATTTTTTGAGTAATTGAATCTTTACCACGTGGTGTGTTTTTGATATTTCTTTTAGATTTGACAATTGAATAACCAATAGAATTCAATTGCGGTTTATTTTGATCTTTTTGTTTTGGTTTTGTTGTCAAATCAATTGGTCTTGACTGAATGTTAGATTTTTGATTTTTTGTATTTTCTACGACTAAACCAACAATTGTTTCTATTTCTTTAATTGCCATCTAAAATATAGTTGACCAAATTTTGTACATGTGCATATATAGTGCATTTGACAGCAATGTACACAAGTTGGTATTTAATTTAGGCATTTCTTAAATATCAAACTACCTTAGCATTTATTATCATTTAACTGAATATTTTATAAAAAACATCTTTTAAGAGATAAACATTTTAGCCATGTTGGGAAGCATTTTGTGCTAATAATGACACTCAAATTTAGGCCCAGGCAAGTTTTAATTAAGAACTGTACCACGAAACCACGCCTGCATGTAATTATTTAATTTAAACGTAAAAATAATATCTACAGTATGATAATACTAGTTTAACTTACAACATCCTGCATCGATAATCATTAATAAAAACAAATCATATAAGTATTAAAACAAACAACAACAACAATAATACTAATAACAATAATAAAAATAATAATAATAATTATTATTATTATTAATATTATTAATATTAATACTAATTTTAGTGTTTCTTAAGAATCAAGGAAAAAGTGGAGAATAAAGTAAAAAAGAAAAATGTGAAAATTGAAATAATTTAAACATTAAAATATAAAGCGATTATGTTAATAATTACAAAAAGCTAATAAAACATAATAAATATAAAACGAAAAATTAATTAAAAATACAAAATTTACATTACAATGTACAAATACTGCAATAATCTTTAAGTAAAAAGATTATCTAAGGTGCAACGTGACGCATACCTTATGTAAATTTAATAATGTTTTTTTATTTAATGTAATTAAAAAAAATATATTTATAAAATTACAGTTATTATTATTATTATTATTTATTACTATTAAAACACCCTCACAACAAAATGCGTAACATACAAACATTAACCACTAAACAGTAATATAACTGCTAGTAAACGTTTACCTGAAAATTGTTTAAACCGGACATTGAAGTTGTAGATACTTCTTGATGTATTATTTTTAAAGCTCTACTGAATTGTTGTAAAGCTCCTTCCAAGCTGTTATCAATTGAACTAACAATCAATATATGTAAACAATAATAATTATTAATATAGCAATTATTAAATCATGTTGCAATATGTTTTTTATTTTACAATTTTTAAATATGTAACACGACTATTAATTTATTTTGTAAACTTTATTTTATGTTTTATTTATTTACAGTATTAACCATAAATAATTTTATTATTTTGTTTCACTACATTTGTAAATGTAAACAATTATTGTGTCATTAACAATAATAATAATTACAACAACAACAAAAATTGGTAACAAAGCTATTTTTTCAATAGTTCCAAGTTTTCATAGCATCCCAAATTTCTATACAAAGAAGTTATAGAATGCGAATTGAACTTGAAAAGCTAAATGGAGTTTTTAGGCTAGAAGGCCCCTTTTTTGCAACAACGCCTGTGTTTACAGGACGTAACAAAAAGATTTTTATTTTGACAAAATTAGTTGACACCGGTTGATAGATCTACGGGCTATATATGGAAGATGGATACCTTGAGTATATTTTAAGCATTTGCACCCACTTACTGAGCGTGAGTCAAGTTAAAACCCAGATACTCAGTCCCTGCTTTTATTAGTTTATATTTCTGTTAGCACTTAGTCCAAAATTTATTACGTGGAGGAGCAACAGTCAGGATTATTATCATAATTGGAATTTGAGACTTTATGAGCATTACTCAAATCCTCATTAATGTAATATACAATTTGTTATGTATAAAATAAAAAAATTAAAATATTTTTGAACTGTTTGCTATAAAGGAAAATTTTTAAAACCATTTTACAAAATTATAAAAAGTTACAGAATAGACATACGCCATTCCAAGACGGTCGCGACGAGAGCTGTTTATGGGAGCAAACAAAATTCCTTTTCTTTCCTACAAACAAATTGATATTTCAGTTAAAAATATGCTACAATTTTGTTACAATATAAAAAATTGTTTATTTAAAATGGTTTAAGATTGTACTAGAAATAATAACATTAGTCTATTTTAAAACTGATGCCAAAATATGACAATTTGTCCCAGTATTCTCAGTTCTTGTCTCACCTTACAGATTGATACAGTTGATTCAACAGCATATCTGGCAAGCATTATTAATAAAAGTCAAACCTGGAAAGGCAATGTCAGTTTTTCATAGACTCAAATTAATATGGTCATGGTTTTCCATCGGCCTGAAAACAAAACTTTGTTTGTACACATTAATAATTATTCCTACGACAATAGATGGAAGTGAAACGTGGAAACAAACGGACAAAATTGATAAAAATGGTCGGTGTTCTAAATATATTTTAAAAATTACCTAATGTTATCATTATTCAAACAATGAGATCATAAAAAGAACAAACGTTTGTTCACTACATGAAATTATTACAATTAAACAAAGAAAATTACTTGGTCAAATAAGACAAATAATTTAATTTAATAGTACAATAATTAATTTATCGGAAACTGGACCAGTTAAAAACATTTTTGTAATTATTTTAATAACAAAAAGTGAAGAAAACTAATGTATCGCAATGGCAAAATTGATAAACCGTTTGAGTCGAAACGGGTGATGTATTGACCGGAATTTTAGCGCTGACGAAAATTAATTAGTAGCATTTGAGCAATTCTTATAAATTTGTGGAATGTTAATGATCCCCGAGGATTTGATTAGTGTTTATAAAATCTTAATTTTTAATAATGGTAATAATCCCAATTGTTCACCTTCTACTTGGGGTATTCTAGACTAAGTGTCCATAGACACGAAGGTTAATAACAGCGGGGTCCGAATGCACAGCGGTATATCTGGGCTGCTGCTTTGGTGGATAAATGTAAGCATACACCCAGGGTACTTAAAAGGTATATATGCTATAGCCTTATGATTTGTCAATCTTTGCGAGCAGTGGAGCTTCACAAGGATGCCGTTTATTGTTTAAGAACCTTTGTTATTATTCTACGTCTCTTATGTCGAAGTAGATCAGTTGCTATATCCTACCGATATATAAACAATAAAAAGGTTACTTAATCACCAACCAGATAAATAAATGAATGAATGAATGAATGAACATAGTGCATTTTAGAATAGGAGTACACAACGGTATAACTGGGCAAATAATTAGACGGTTTTATTAACCTTTACAAGCAGCAGCGCTGTCACAAGGATGCTATTTGTCAGCCAAGACACTTGGTTATTTTTCTACGTTTTTTACGTTTATAACACCTTAAAGTTAATAATTTCATTTTCAAAATCCTTTTGATCTAAAGACCATAAAATAACAAAATTGGTCTATGCAATTGTCCATTAAATATATAGCTTTAAAAATATTGGAGAAATTCAATCAAGTCTGTCATCAAAATTACCATATTTTCACTTGTTCACCGCAGTTTAATGAAGTGATTGTTGTTTTTTTAAAACTATCAATTATTTCCCATAAGTTCGGATTTTTCAACGTTTCCAACCAAACTTTTAACTGGCTACTGTGGAGTATCCTTGATTGTGTCAATATTGTACCACCAACTGACCTATTTTCATCTGGGTTCTATTTATCTAAAAGTTAGGATGCTAATGATCCTGAGGATTTGAGTAATGCTTATAAAGTCTCAATTTCCAATGATGGTGATATTCCTGATGTCCTCCACGTGATGCATCCTGGACTAGGTGCCAACAGGCATAGACTAATAACAACGGGGTCCGAGTGCACAGCGGTATAACTGGGCTTCCGCTACGGCGGGTGGTGCGAGCGCAGGATACTTAAGGTATATAAATGTATACGTATATCATATATAGCCCTTGGGCTAAGGAGATAACCCTGACAAAAAATCAAACGTGCCTCGTCAATCTTTGCGAACAGTGGCGACGTCACAAAGGATGCTAAAATCTACCAGCCAAAACTTTGTTATTCTTCCACGTTTGTCTACGCTTGTCAAGCCGTCGAAATCGATCATTCACCATGTCGTATAAATATGGGAAATAATGAAGAGGTGACCACGTCGCAACAAAATGAATGATGTTAAAAAGCTCTTTTGGCTCTACAATGCCAAGATTGGTTCGCAGTTTCGGCATCGTTTTTAACTTTAAAGATTGTTCTGTCTATGATTGAAAATTTATTTGGAAATTGCCAAATCCCAGTCATCGCAATCATGCTAGCTTTTATTTCTTTGCCGTAATTTGACAAAAATGGTGTTCTCTTGTCTTGTTCATACAGGGCTATTAAATTCTTGCATAGGTCAGATTGGCAACCTTGGGCTCAAACCGTTCCTCCGTTTTCAGTCAGCCTAGGGACCAGCTAAAGTGGAGTTGCAGTTAACACAACTATTAAAACTATGATTGTTGCAATGGTAAATTCAGTTTAGATGACACAATTATTGATAAATAAAATTTACTACAAACTGCCACAATTTTTACGAAATAATGTCATTTATTTATTACTTATTAGGCATATTATTGAAATAAGTAATAATAATAATAATGTTTATTATTAATAACTATTTACTTTTAAATTGTATCCAATGTAGTGGGCACGGCATAATTTAAAAAATACCGAATATTGAATCATAGCCAAATTGGAATGTTCCATACGAGCACTAATCACAGCGTAACGCAAATTGGGCTAAAATCAATAAGTAAAAATATACTTTTAAAATTGACATTGTTATGTGATCATAAAAGAAAACGTTCTTTGGAATTTATTAATGCGTTTTCAAGGGTTTTTATTGGATTTGTCAGAGTCACTTAAATAATAAATCCACTTGGTTCAAGTTAACCAGGAGCATTGTACAGATGAGCAACAAGTTCTATCTAAACTGTTTAATACGGGAAGAGGATATTTAAAATAACAATTAAATTAAAAAACCAGAGCTAGAATAAACTAATTGACTTTAAAAAAAATTAACATATATTTTATTAATCCTGAGGAATTGAGTAATGATTATCAATTCGCACTTTTCAATAATTGTGATATAACTGGGCTCCGTTTCGGCGGATGAGTTTCAAAAAAATAAAATGAAACAGTAATTATTATTTGTAAAACTTTCAAAAAATTTAACAACATAACAAAGTTTTAAACTTTGATAATATATTAAAACATTTTAGATCATTTAAATTTATAACCAATTGCACACATGTTTAAATCTAATTGAATAAACATTGAAGATGATACGAAAGATAATAATAATAATAATAATAATAATAGTAATAATAATATTAATAATAATAATAGTAATAATAAAAATAATAAAAATAATAATAGTAGTAATAATAATAATAGCAATAATAATAATAATAATAATAATAATAATAGTAATAATAATAATAATAATAGTAATAATAATAAAATTAGCAATAATAATAATAATAATAATGATAATAGTAATAATAATAGTAATAATAATAATAATAATAATAATAGAAATAATAATAATAATAATAATAATAATAATAATAATAAAAATAATAATAATAATAGTATTAATAATACTAACAAAATAATAATAATATTAATAATATTTTACTATTTGAAAGTGGAATTAAATGATAATAATTGACAATTAATTAAAGTTTTGAGCTCAAGAAACTATTACAAATTTTAATTTACATTCATTTACATTCATTAGAGAATTAGTGCATTTCTGGTAATCCATCATTTAATATTCTACTATTTGAAAAAATAAAAACCCAAGTTTAATTAATTTTAAAAGCGAGGAGTCAATAACAGAACTATATATGTATATATATATATTTATATATATATATATATATATATATATATATATATATATATATATATATATATATATATATATATATATATATATATCTATATTTCAACTATTTAATAATTAATTAGTTTTTTAATCTTAATTTTAATTTTTTTATGAGGCAATAAAAACATAAATTTTGTAATGTAGAAACGTTAATAAAGGTATTAAAATATACTTTTAGTTAATTATTTAAAACTAAATAATAAAAAATGTTAATTTGCGTTTTATATTCCATTTATATAGATGTTGTTTTTAATATGCTTTTAGCTAACTCGGCATTTTTCAATAAATATTTCTAAATGTAAATATAAATCAACATTATTTTAAATTCTTAATAATTATTTTTACTGAAAAACATTACAAGATAAAAAATTAATTTAGATTGAATTTTTTTTTTTGAATTTTCAACTAATTACTCAGGCTGTATGGATCATTTCAACTGTTTGCCATTGCAGTTGCTCTAAGTCAATGCAAAAACAACACATTTTTGACAGATAATCAGCACCATCCATTGTTGCATTGGTTTTATTTGATTTGAAGTTTCCTCGTCGTCAACGGCTCAGCCACGAGCCGTGGGCTCTAATCTGATGCATGCCAGTGATTGGATCGAGAGAAAATGTCATTTGGGTATAGCTAAAACTTAGCTAAAGTCTGCTTAAGCAGATCGGAATAACCGGGTCGGATGCCAATGATCCACACACAGATTTGTTCGTTCTTTTGAAAAAACAGAAAATACATTATTGCTATTACTTTTATTATTATTAATGATATTGTTATTATTATTACCAATATTATTACTATTATTATTATTGCTATTATTATTATTATCACTATTATTACTATTATTATTATTATTATTATTATTGCTATTATTATTAATTATTATTAATAATATTATTACTACTACTACTATTATTTATTATTACTAAACAAATTCCATTATGGAGACGAAAAACATCAATCCAAAAGACAAAGATAAACATTTCCTCTTTATTGGTTTTTTTGCACAATGCTTCTGTACGCAGCTGAAACTTGGACTCTTACAGGGTCAGAATCCACGAAGCTCAACAAATTTGAGAGTAAAATATTTTAGATATTTGATGTATTTTATTTTGCATCATGTATCAAGAGACTGGACGAAAAAGATCAGTAACTACCTAATTCAAGATGATCTTCTATTTCATGAACTTCTCTCTTTGGTATCATGACAATGTAAGTGCGCCGGTTTGAACAAGTTCTCCTTAAAAATCCCTGTTCTACAATCTCACGTTTCCTAACTTTGGTTTGTCTAAATGCCAATTGGAAGAAAAGGATAGGTGGTTAGAAACTTGTGAATAATTGCTGTTGGGACGATCTTACCTATTTTGGCCGGAACACAATGGAAACAATGGCAAAGTCGTTGGACTGACATATCGGTTCTCGCCCCTGCGAAAGCCATGAACAGTGGAAAATTATTCGACATGCTTGAGAACTTGGAACTAATAAAGAGGTGGCTTTGCCATCAACTTTTATTATTATTATTATTATTATATTATTACTATCATTCTTTTTATCATTAGTGCAAAACCCTTCAGCCTTAACAGACATGGGGCAACAAGATAATAGTAACAAGAACAACTAAGAGGTCCATAATTTAAAAGATTATGGACAACAAATAATTCAGCGCGAATATGTTGTCACCATGTTTGTTTGATCTCACAAAAACTGTTCATTTAAATGGTAATAATAATAATAATAGCAATAATGATAATAATAATAATAATAATAATAATAATAATAATAATAATATTAATAATAATAAATATTAATAATAATAATAATAATAATAATAACAATAATAATAATAATATTAATAATAATAATAACAATAATAATAATAATAATAATAATAATATAATAATATTAATTAACAATAATAATAATAATAATAATAATAATAATATTAATAATAATAATAACAATAATAATAATAATAATAATAATAATAATATTAATAATAATAATAACAATAATAATAACAGTAACAATAACAATAACAATAACAATAATAATAATAATAATAATAATGATAATAATAATAATAATAATAATAATAATAATAATAATAATAATAATAATAAGTAACAATAATAATAATAATAATAATAATAATATTAATAATAATAATAACAATAATAATAATAATAATAATAATATTAATAATAATAATAACAATAATAATAACAATGTATTAATAACAATAACAATAATAATAATAATTATTATAATAATGATCATAATAATAATAACAATAACAATAATAATAATAATAATAATAATAATAATAATAATAATAATAATAATAATATATATATAATAATAGTAATAATAATAATAATAATAATAATAATAATAATAATAATAATAATAATAATAATAATAATATGCTTTCGTTTCAGGATGAAAAATGTCACAAAATTGAATTGGATGTAGCCTGTCAGCGTTTTCCCAGCCAAATAGGTGCCCAATTCTTTGCAAATATAATTTATCCACATGGGATTGACCGATGTCATGGGAACTTGAAATAAAATGAATATGGGAAAGTTTATGTTAGGATGACAACAAATCACAATTGATTACCATGTTGTCTAGATTATTGTAGCTTGAAGTATTGTGACCATTAACTAGTTTTGGTTTGGGTATTTTATTACTGGATGCCATTCCTGCTACAAACCCCTCTTCCCTTGTCCAGGCTTGGGGCTGCCTAGATCGGTTTATTTCTAATCCTTTCTAGATTGAGTTTGGTGTAAACGTTGTGTTACATTTCATTTTGGTCTATGGAGCTAGTAAGTTGGCAAAAGCAAGTAGCTCACTGTAAACTTAACGTTGCAACGGCCCAATAACTGACACAATCATTTTTTTTTATCTCAGCAACTACATACCTTTGGATGCCTTTTAAGTAGACGGGGTTTATAGGTTCTAAAGCAAAAGTCCAGTTATACCACCGTTCACTGTTCCTGCTGTTTTGAAAGTAGATACTTCCAGTGTAACGAATATCCATTAAAGCACTTTGTCTGTAAGTCAACTAATGAGTGACTGTCATTTGGTTTCCATTAACAAACGTTAAAAAAATTAAATAGATTAAAATATGGAACGCTTCACCATTTGCGTAGTTTGGATTAGAAATGATTCAAATCAGCCAGTCTCCAAGCCTGAATAAGAAAAAGGTTTGAGCACAAGGTTATGCTCTAGCACTTTGTAAATGTATACTACTGCCCGGAAACAATGAAAAATGACGCCATTCCGGCAAACAACAACGTTTCTGG
The DNA here is from genome assembly GCA_025895645.1 of Cardicola forsteri. Taxonomy (NCBI): domain Eukaryota; kingdom Metazoa; phylum Platyhelminthes; class Trematoda; order Strigeidida; family Aporocotylidae; genus Cardicola; species Cardicola forsteri. Next base: position 75,908 of record JAKXYG010000330.1, read on the forward strand.
ATAATAAAGTTACAGATGACAAGGTTAGTGAAAACCGAAAAAGCGCAATCTTCGATTTGCAGAATATTTAGTACCAACGAGACTTTGTTATTGTTGTTGTTGTTTTGCTGTAATTGTTGTCTTGTTGCCCCATACTTATTCTTAAAGCAAAAAGGTTTTGTATAATATATAATTATAACAAAAGTTGGATAATCTCTTTGGTCATCTTTGTATTAATGACTTTTAGACTCAATTAGGATCAAGTCATCATACATGAAAAAGAGGCAATTGACACACATAGACCGCCTCTTCATTAGTTCCAAATTCGCATAATATTTCAAATGCCTATGTGAAAAAGTTGTCAAATGCAAGCTGAACTTGGATGGGGGGGGAATAAAGATTCTTGACTACAAGATCGCTTCCTCGTGATAATGCCAAGAATTGAGGGAGTTGAAGGTTAACACCGGCTACATATAGTAGATAGTTACTTTGAGATACCTTTTAATTATCTTGGGTGTATGCTAGCTGCCATTCACTGAACGGGAACCTACTGAAAGTCTAGGTATATCGCTGTGCACTAGGTCCCTGCCGTTATTAGTTTCGATGCATGTTGGTACCTAGTCCAGAATGCACCACATAGAAGAAGAAAAGTGAAAAATATTATCAACACTGCACCCAACCGATTAATTTCAATAGTTTCAATGTAAAAACTATTGGAGAAACTATACCCCCAAACTACGAAACCAACACATGTTGTAATAAAATGCAATGCACGATGAAAACTAGTCGTTAAAACCAACAACGTGTCGTACTTGTTTCGCCCCACGAATAGACCGCATTGTTGCCGTACAGCTGATCGCCACTAGAAGCCATTCGAATTTCGCGGTTGGGCAGAATAACGATAGACGCCGTAACGCTTGTCCACTGGTCTGAGGGCGGACACGCTTCGATGACTCCGCCTGAAATACAACAAAAATTATTCTATTTATCATTATTATTATTATTATTATTATTATTATTATTGCTATTATTGTTGTTGCTATTATTATTGTTGCTATAATAAAATATTAATAATAATTGACAATTATTATTTTATTTTTACTACTTTAAACGTTTAGACTAATAGTAACAGGGTCTAAGTGCAGAGACTTTTATTAAATTGACGCTCATTGAGTAGGTGCTTAAATGAGATCTCAAGAGTATTCATTTAGCATATGTAGCCGGTAAGGCTAGTGGATCCGTTATCAAGCGTCGCGCCTCAATTCCCACCGAGGAAGATCCGCCTCATCAATCCTTGTAATGCTTACCTCGTCATGAAGCGGTCGCTAGCCAAATAACTTCATTTACCCCCTCCCTAGTGCCGGTGATGGGATTCCCGAATCCCGATGCCCACCGAGGTCCAAATTTGAGCGCTGTACCGCTAGACCACCCAGGTATAAACTTAAATAGCAAGCTTACCTAATTGTGATCATGTAGAGCATATATTTATAATGCCAGCTGAATTAATCTTTTGTTTGTTAGTCAAAAACTAGTTTGTTGCATTACAAGTTCCCACAGCGTTCTAACGAAAACAATGGAATTACACAAAATGTTTAAATTAAATCAGACAAACATATGTACCTGCAATAAAATTAAGTATCTTGGGGATAAACTTGATAGCAAGCTTACCTGGTGTGATCGTATGAAGCACTATATTTATAAAAACCAAATCCTTATACTACTTCATTAGAAAATTAAGAAAACTAAATGTTGATAACTATACTTTACTAAATTGTTGCAATTTTATCTTTTGGCACTGTCCTTTAATATTATATTGTTCACTAGCAATTTTTCCTGGTTTATTAAAACAAGATTATGTTGTTTGAAAAAATACATATCTTTGGTACTAAAATCGACAGGAATCAAATATTCTGTTTATTGAATGATATTATTAATAAACATTTAAATCCTGTATACAATTAAGATTAAAGCATTGAAGATAATGACACTCACTTACCATACAGCTCTAAACAAATCTAAAGCTTCTGGAAAAATCAGGAGAAGTTACCTACATGAGCCACAACTAATCAATACAAATCCTCAATACTGCCTGCTATACTTATCGAGAATGTGCTTCTATCGGGTTAATGACAAAATTAGACTTCTAACAAACCTATCAAAGTAGTAATTATTCCACCCACATATTTATTTGAACTAATTTGGACATCCTGAATCTTAATATTCTTAACAAGTATGCCTTATAATGACTCGTTCAAAGTATAATAATTTTGAATTATCTTCTTTTGAACCACATTTTTCCTGTTTTTGGCTTATATTTATACTTATTATTATATAATATTCTTCATTTTATTCCCATTATTTGTACTACCTATTTTTGCCAATTTTGTTTGTTGTAGAATTAATTAATTAATTTTTACTGATAGTAAAAATGCATTTTTTACGCTGTGAACATATCTCTAGTGAGATTTTGTGAAGCTTAATGTAATAATAATAATAATAATAATAATAATAATAATAATAATAATAATAATAATAATAATAATTGCAGACGAATTCTCAAGGCATCCCTATGAAGATTGGGACCTCTACGCAATCTGATGTGCTCAATCGCACGGATATTCAAGTTTATTTGCGGTCGCCTAGCCAAATAACTTCATTTACCTCCCTCCCTAGTTCAATTCACATTCGAATAGAAATTCAGGGTGCTATGCAAATTTTCAACTAATGAAGAGGTGGCTCTGTCATCAACTTTTTTGTTGTGTTGTGACTCTCTTTCCTTTTGCAATTACAGTTTCCTCAAGTCAGGCCTCAAGTAAACAAATGCTTACTATTATACCATAAGTTATCTTTTTAGTTAAAACATGGAGCACAAAATATAATTTGTGTCTGTATGTGTTCAAAACCAGTACTCCAAATTAAAGTATACGAATACATTGCAATATTTTTAAAGTACTCTGTAATTATATATGATTGCATCCGTGTGACAAAATAGGAATGCAGTTGTACCACGGTAAACTCAGTGCCTGATCGATGTGAATCCGATTTCAGCATGCACCACTTGGAGGCAAGCGGAATCAATAATGCCACAACCGTCAGACATTGATAGTTCATAAACATTACTTATAATAATCACCATTTTTCATCATTATCATCGGGGATAATTACCGCCCCTCACCGGCTATTATCGCCCAGACTAGTCCAAATTATCAAGTTTTACCACGGGTACTTAATAAACGACACACTGACTTTAAATGTTAATTACAACCCAAATTAAACTCTTCCAATGATTTCTATTAACTGTAAATGGTAAGAATAAGACGTCCAATCAGTTAACTCATTTGAACAAGGGGACTTAGCATAAATAAAAGGATTGAGTTCGCATGCTGCAATGTCAGTCCAAGTGTTTCCCTAGTTACCCGGTCTTTTTTCCATCCGAGTAATGAATGGGCTTCTATAGCTATTCTGGTTGGATGAGTGGGCGATCCACATAAAACACGGTTAATCCATTTTAATTGTCTTTCTTTTATTATGTTAGAGATATGTGATCAACAAATGGTCAATAAATATCTGGAAATGGTTAAAATATTTTATCAGTTATTAAACGGTAGCGTTCAACAGAAGAGATCAATCTAAACTGTTGGAATCTTAAACAACTTTGCTTAAAATGAACAAGCTTTTGTGTATTCACTTGGGTGAAAGTCCAAGTTTCGCATGCATAAAGTAGAATGGAACGCAACAAACTCTTATTATATTCTAATCTTGGTTTTAATAGAAATATTACTTTTGTTCCATAAAGGTTTACTTAAATACCCAAAGGCTGCAGCAGAGAGGCGAATACGACGCCGAATTTCTAAAGAGCTGGATCCTTGTTATCTATGACCGAGCCTAGGTACGTAAATTTATCAACCACAGGGTGGAATGCCATTAACAGTGATTGGATTTCTAAAGGTACATTGATTAATGCTAAAACCTTTTTAATAAAATTAACAAAACATTTACATTTAATAAATAGTTAAAAATATAATCAATTGTCTCACCTACTTAGCCAGGAATGCTTGCAAAAAACTGTTGCTGTCAGTGTAAAACGAGTTGGGAAACAGAACCAAATTACTTCTGAATCAATTAAGGAACTTCAGTAGCTTCAAATAGGTCGTTTCCCTGCATTAACACACGAAATAAACAGTCCAGTTGTTTTGCGATGTCAAAAATTCCAATCCTCATTTTTCACATTAAACAGGAGTGACTCAGTAGTACAGCGATGGATTAGAACTTGGGTAAGCATAATTTTTTTTTCTGTTTGCTACTTTGAATGTTTTACGAGAAACATCTTTCAGCAGTGGACAATTATTGAAGCCAAACGTGGGCCCGCATTTTAGTGCTGGCAATGGGATTCGAACCCCCGATGCCCACCGAGGTCCGAATTCGAGCGCTGTACCGCTAGACCACCCCTGCAAATTCGGGCCCACGTTCAGTTTTTCTAAAATATCTATTACTGAAAAGCATGTCTCTAGCAAAACATTTGAAAGCAGTAAAAATAATTCATTCAATTTATTTGATGATCATTTGGGAAGATCACATTGAAATAAATGTGTCATGGGAGATGAAACAAATATTTGTTCAAAATATCCGAACACATGGCATCATTTAGTTGGCTCATGTTTTTTTAAATTATGGGAGTTTTTTATTGCTGTTATCTTGTTGCTCCATGCTTATTTTAAAACAAAGGGTTTGTAATAATAGTAATAATTCCAATGATAGGAAGTTGAATTTTTATTTATTTTAATGATTTTGGTTGGTAATGTGGTCACCTCTTTATTATTACCTTAAGATACCTTTTAAGCATCCTAGGTGTATGATTGCACCCACCCACCGTAGCGCATTCCCTGTTATACTGCTGTGAACTCGAACCCTGTTGTTATTAGTCTAGATACCTGTTGGCACCTAATCCAGGATGTATTACGTGGAAAACGAACAGTCAAAAATATCACGATCAGAGACTTTGTATGAGCATTACTTAAATCCCCAATCTGATGTGCAGCATAAAATAAAAAAACGATATGGTTTACTACCCTAAATGTAACGCTTCATTCACTAACCTGTGCCCATTTCTTGGTCCACCTGACGGGTCCATGCCACTGGCGTTGTTCCAAGGCCCACTGGAACGATTGCATGTGTTCGATGGAAATGAGGGCCGTTTCGTGACCATTAATTCCGCTGTCTATCTTTATAAACCATTTGGTAATGGGTAAATGTTCGGTAAATAATGAGGCCAATGATTCGTATAACTGAATGCAATTGAAAAGTAATACTTTCATTCATTCATTCTAGTGTAGTTAATAACATAGTCACGTGATGACAGTTTTAACAATAGCATTGAACAAATGACTTATAGACAGCATTCTTGTGACGTCGCCACTGTTGGCCTAAATTGACGAGATCGCTTGATTTTTTGCCAGGGTTATTTCCCTTAGCTACATAATACGTATACATTAAGGTAATTTTTAAGTATTCTGCGTGTATGCAAACATATAGCCACCGTAGCGGAAACCTAGTTAAACTGCTGTGCGCTCTTATTAGTCTAGATGCCTACGGGCACCCAGTCAAAGATGCACTACATAAAGGATGAACAGTCAGGAATATTACCATCATTGAAAATAGTAAGACTTTATAAGCATTACTCAAATCCTCAGGATCATTGGCATTGTAAATGAGGTCAATAAAATCTAATCTTATCCACACTTTGGTAGTCAATAAATTTTTTAAATTATTTTTGACGCTGGAAGGGTCACGTGGAGGTGACAGCCTGGTACATATATAATTGTATAAAACCAATAATAATAATATTTTTTTATTAAACTTTATATATTACTTTAAACTTTTTTAAGTAGTACAATTCAATCATTTTTTATGTATTAAACGCAGACGTACGTGTTCAATCGTGTAAATGTTGAAATCGCCTGGTGCCAAACAAATAGGAAATGTTCCACTTGTCGGAATGTGACACTGACTTGCAGCTGTTTCGGGTATATTCAACAAACTGGACAAATTTTTGCTGGTCGGTATACGCTGAAAGTTGGTCTTTTTGAAATCTTTGCCTCCAACAGACGAATGGCGCAACACCGAACTGAATATGTTGGTCGTTTTTGAAACAACCGCCGCAGATTCGTTTTGGTGATCGGCGTTTTCCAAAAATTGCTTGACTACACGCCTTGTTGTCGACTGGAGATTGAATAAGGCGGTTATCGATGGTGCTGGAGCCCAAACGGGAATTTTCAACCAACTGGCGACCGAGTAGATATCGTCGTGTGTATCGAAGCCCGGTACGATGAGTGCAGGCTTGTTGCCAATAAAATATTGAATGTGTCTCAAAGCACAAGGGCTGTATTTAAGCAGCGTCACTAGACACATCGGGGAAGCAGAGGAATGCTGAATTGGGGGACAAGTAGGCAACTGACAATCAGTAGACGCCGGAATGGTCTGGCATTACAGGACTTGACTCGAACCTGCGTTGGCATTAATTCGATTCATATCACTGACTCATTAATTACGGGCCTATTTTTGGCTTTATTAAAGTGTCCACTGGTGAAAAATGCTTTTCCCATGCAAACATTTAACGTAGTAAAAATAGGGTTTTAAAAATGTATCTGTGGTGTCGGCATATTTAGGACGATAAACTAGAAACTGTTTTCAACATGAAAATATGCTTTTTTTAGTATTCAAATACAATCATTTGATCCAAACTTATTTTAACCAATAAAATGTAAACATCATTTTTATTATTTCTATTATTACTTTTACCAATGTTATAATTATAATTAGTAATCATTAATATTATTATGATATTACCATTGTTTAACTCCGCCTAGTTTGGATTAGAAATGATTCAATTTAGCCAGTCTCAAGCCTGGATAAAGGA
>JAKXYG010000526.1:0-32500 GCA_025895645.1 Cardicola forsteri
TATTATTATTATTATTATTATTATTATTATTATTATTATTATTATTATCATTATTGCTTTTACAAGTCTGGCTTTAACGTCAAATTCGGTTTTTCCGACGTTTGTTTTACACTTACCAAACTATCGAAATTAATTGTTTTAAAATGCCATACAACGATAGAATAGACAATTGTTGATGGCAAAATTAAGGGGGGGCGGATAGACCAGAAGATAACTTAGCTAACAACCCCATTTTGGAAGATCTAATAAAAATGAATGTCTCAAACAAACAGTTTGAGCTGCATGTTCGAACACATGGAATCATTTTCAATTATGAGACTTGATTTTTGTTTTTGTTGTTGCTATTAACTTGTTGCCCCAATGCTTCTTTTTAAAGCACTGAACCCCGTTTGGTTTTGCCAAGTTTCCAACTGAATAACAACATTTTCTAGTCGACTGGATGTTTTGTAAAACTTTGAAAACCTATTAATCACGTATTCCAATATTACACTGGTTTGATCATGTTCTTCGTAGAAATTGCGATACAATCTCACGTATCGTAACTTTGACCTGTCCAAATGCCAATTGGGTAAAAAGGAAAGGTGGTCACAAAATAAAGCCTAAGTCTTTAGACTGAATTATCTCTGCACTCCTCCAAAAACCGTGAACAGTGGAAAGGGATTATTATTATTACTATTATTATTATTATAACTCCGCTTAGTTTGGATTAGAAATAATTTAATCTAGCCAGTCCCAAGCTTGGATAAAGAAGGAGGGTTTGAGCGCAATGTTGGCAGCCTGGCCTCTGTAAAAATTTGTACTGCTGCGGAAACAATGAAAGATGACGTCATTCCGGCAAACAACAACGTTTCTGGATGGCAAAGTTACCAGATGACAAGGTTGAGTAAAAGCCGAAAGAAAGCGCAATCTTCGATTTGCAGAATCTTTAATGCTAACGAGACTTTGTTATTGTTGTTGTTGTTTTGCTGTAATTGTTGTCTTACTGCCCCATGCTTATTCTTAAAGCAAAAGGGTTTTTATGTAATATAATAATAATTATTATTGGGTTTTCAAGAGTTGTCAAATTCAGTCAATTATAAATTTATTTGGTTTGAACCAACCCTGATTGCGGTATAGCTGTTTTAGATCCATGTTTGGAATCATCAGCAGTGCATACTTTTCAAGTCTTCCACCCACAAACATAAACCTACGCCCTAATTCATTATAATTAAAAGAACGTAATTAAAAAGTGTACAGTTTTAAAAAAATTAATGAATTTATGAAAAAATTAAATTTATCCAATGCACACGTATATGGTTATGTAAACAGTCGTATTTGAATGAAAAAATAATCACAATTACTCAATTTTTAAATTGTTATGTAATGGATAAGGTTTTCTATTGCTTGCGTTTCAAACAATAAACTCATGAGAAGAACGGAATCTCTGACATCATATCAATTAGACAAAGAGAACTACTTAATCAATACCACTAGGATGCTAATGATCGTAAGGATTTAAGTAATACTTATAAAGTCTCAATTTTCAGTGATGATGATATTCTTGACGGTTCCTCATCCACGTGGCGCATTTTCGACTAGGTATCAGCAGACATCTAAACTGACAACAACAGGGTTCGAGTGCAGAGCGGTAAAACTGGGCTTCCGCTACGGCTAGTGGCTGTGAGCAGACGCCTAGAATACTTAAAGGATATCTAAAGGTATATGTATACCATATGGGATAAGGGAGATTACCCTAACAAAAAATCAGGCGGCCTCGTTAATCCTTGCAAACAGTGGCAACGTCACAAGGATGCCGTCTACCAACCGATAAACGTTGTTATTCTTCTCCGTTTGCTACGCTTATCAAGTTATCGAAATCGATCGTTTATTATCCCATATAAATGTGGAAAATAATAAAAAATGAATGAACTTGAAAGGATTAATATAAATGTCTCTTGGGGGATTTAACAAAAATTTTTGCAAAATGTTCAAATATATGGAATCAATTGATGTCCACCCCTTCGCCCAACAAAAGAAAGTAATAAAGTTTAGGTTATTGGCAAACAAAATTCCAATTATTTCAAGTTAGAACAAAAATTAAATACCACAAGGTATATCTGAGTATTCGTTTCATTCCAAGTTACTAGAAATTCTCTAAAGGTATACCAATAAGTTTTTGGATAAAACTTTTCAAAAGTGAAATATTAGCATTGTCTGATTCATTTGGTTTGAGTTATCCAAGAGCACCTTGTTTGGGATTATCAGCAGTGCATACTTTTCAAGTCTCTTTCTTACTGACACACACACACGTACAAACCTGAACCCACGCCCTTTCTGGTGTTAGGACAATGCGTCAATCATTCACAATAATAATCCTTTTTAATTAATCTTTAAAACAAGATCTTTATTGGTTCAATGCATTTCAATAATTTTGTCAGCAAAATAGAAAAATATCTTTATAGTGCACTTAAAATTTATTTATAAATAATTTAAAACATATTTTAAAATTTATCAAACGCATCATGTTGACCGATAGTATTATTATGTTAGATATGTAACTTAGTGTAGCGCAGCCATTCGAGGGACTACAATGTGCCACAACCTTACAGTAAACGTTCCAAAATAGTAATAATAATAATAATAAAACGTTCCAAATAATTGCTGTGAAAGACTATTATTATTATATTAATAATAGCAATAATGGTCATAAAACTAATATTGATACTAATGATAATTATCAGCAAAGTGATAATAAAGATAATAGTAATATTAAAATGACAGTAGTGACAATAATCATTGTTAATAACAATAACAATAATAATAAAATCAAGATGCCACTGTAACTAGTTCTATCAGTCAATGCAAGATTTATGGTATTAATTATCTGTCATATATGCATATATGCTGAATGTATATATATTAAAGATATTAAAGTTTATACTACTACTAATACTACTTACAATAATAATAATAATAATAATAAATATCTGCACTAAAGCGAAATTACTACTGTAACATGTTAGGACAATACAAAGTACACAACCGTAATATCTAGCAGGCAATGCACTTTTTCTTAATCACAACCGATTTAATAATACATTAAAAACTTTACAGTTGATTGCAATCATTTTTAAAACATAGATAAATGTTACGTTACATTGTTTTGAGATTCGCTTGTACAGCAATGCACATTTTATAAATGCAAGAATACAGTAAAGAAGCAAGCAGGTGTCAAAATCGCTTTTACGATACTATGCATTTATATGAAGTACATCTAAAACACTCTTAAAACATTATCTTAGAAGTATAAGTACAATATTTTATACCAATATCATTATAAACTTCTAATGTAGGTCAAATTCGTTGCTTAAAAATAATTTATATTATAAAATATTGACACACACATAAAATTAGATAAGAAAAGCTATGCATTTTTAATATTTTAGGTAATATTTATTGATTTGAAAATTTTGTAGCATTGGGTTGCTTCGAAAATAGCACATAAACATATTAAAAAACGTTTCCATCGATCACTCCTTTCATTGCTTTTTAGAATTTATTCAAAGTGTTCCATGTTGCCGTCCTTACGTTTTTGAACCGAATGTTGTAGAATTTGATTTTGCATTACACAATTAATTTTCTAAATCCCAAACTGTTATTATCATTTATACTATATTTTTAAAAAACCTTCGAAGAAAATAGCTTTCGGTGAAAATTTTTATTAAAACAAAGCATTAACATCATCATGGAATTATAATTTAAATTAAAAATGTCTTTTTTTAAATATTATTACAGCCGAAACTTATTATTTGTTAAAAAATATGACAAAATTTTAAAAAGTGAAACTACTTGGAAATAAATTCACACTATTCATTTATACTACTACTATAAGTAGTATAAAAATTAACATGTAATTTTCTCACCTTTATAGGTCATTAACACGTGATCAAATTCTTGCAATAGTGGCATAAAAATGTCCCACAAACTTTCTTCACAAACTGGCCAATTGTGCCACTTGACTTTGCGTCGCTTTTTTCTTTTTTTGCGCTTTGCCACCACAACCGCTTCGCCATTGTCTGCCTCGTCAGTTTTCGGATTTGAATGTTGGATGATGGGAATGGCGCGAAATTCAAATTTTACAATATGGTCACCATCGGTGTAGATGGAGTCGGTCAGTTTGAGTATTATCTGATGCATCGGGTTCCACAATATTGCGCCACTGCTCCAGTAGTCGACGATGTAAAACTGGAAGATGGTAGATGTTACAAGAAATAAGGGATGTCAATGATTATGAGGATTTCAGTAATGCTTATGAAGTTTCAATTTCAAATGCCTAATTGTTACATCTTTGTGATGCATCCTGAACTAGATGTTCCCAAGAACTTGGACTAATATAGTAGGAACCGAGTGTACAACGGTATAACTTGGCATACATCCAGAGAATATAAAGGGCATCTTAAGATATACCTATACCATATGTAGCCGTTGGGCTAAGGGAGATAACCGTAACAAAAACTCAACCTGTTTTGTCAACATTTGCGAACAATGGTGCCGTCACAAGGATACCCTCTACTAGCCAAGAAACGTTTTTATTCTTCTACGTTTGTTACGCTTATCAAGTCATCAAATTGATCTTTTAATGCATCCTATAAATATATAGTGGCAACCACGTTACCAACCAAAATGAATGAACGGGACATTTTGGGGACATTAGTTTTAGAATTATTAGATTCATTGAATAATTTTAAACTGCCATTTGTTTGATTTTCAAAAAAGTACACTTACTTTAGAAAGCTACGTAAATATATCAAAAGAACATCGAAAAATTTTATAATTTTAACAACAGTTAACTTATCTTTGGTACTTCCTTGGCAAATATACTTAAAAATATAGCAATGCATGTTGATACACGAATAAAAGCAGCTGTATAATTGTACTCCTGGCTAAATTGTTTATTTGGTGAATCTGATAGTTATAACGTCAAAATGATACAATGCGCTCAAAAATGCAATCAATCAAACCATACACCCATTACATTTTAACAATTTTACATAAATGAAGCTGATTGGTTGGTGTAAAGGAAAGATATTATTGGCTATTGGTTTTTATTGGTTGTTCTATTATTTGATGAGGTACTTAATGCTAACATTTTGCCCGGTACGTCACTTTTTCACTGAATTCGGTTCAATAGGACGTACCGTTCCCGGAAAAAATTCGAAAAACATTTTTAAAAATTTGAAAAATTAAGTTATGCTGAATATTACCGCACAAGATCAGTGAAAGGTGATAACGAGGATTTCAAATACCAACTTGTGAAATATCATGTTGTTCCAGGTTTCGAGATCAACCGTCAAGAGCCACTGGTCAACGGCAACCCAAGTACCTTAATATTTCTATATTATTTTTAGATCTAAAGATACTAAATGTCCGGTGAGAATCACTGTCCGTCTAATGAAGAACAAAAAGTATCGGATAAGAGGAGGAGGAGTTTTTAAGCACAATCATCGTATATTAGCAAAGAAGGCTGTAATGTTTTGTAAACGGCGTCGCCTCAATAGTTCAGAAGAAGAGGATGTTAAAGATAAATTGCCTTATTACTCCGTGAGCAATGTTCAACGATAGGTCAAATAAAAATTGAATTGTTACTATTGGTTCATTTGTCTCATTGACCTTGAAAAATTCGGGCCAATTTATTCGGACAGTCAAACGATGGAAGCAGCCCGGTGGCATTCCTTTGGGAAATCAATAAATCGGTGTAATAGACCAGGGGCCTAATTCTCGCGCTTTTGTTACTATTGGTTTGGTAAGACCTAACCATACACCAATTACATTTTAACAATTTTACATGGATGAAGCTGATTGGTTGGTGTAAAGGAAACATATTATTGGCTATTGGTTTTTATTGGTTGTTCTGTAATGTTTTGTAAACGGCGTCGCCTCAATAGTTCAGAAGAAGAGGATATTAAAGATAAATTGCCCCATTACTCCGTGAGCAATGTTCAACGATAGGTCAAATAAAAATTCATTTGTCTCACTAACCTTGAAAAGTTCGGGCCAATTTATTCGGACAGTCAAACGATGGAAGCAGCCCGGTGGCATTCCTTTGGGAAATCGATAAATCGGTGTAATAGGCCAGGGGCCTAATTCTCGCGCTTTTGTCCACATGCTTAGGACTTGGATGTTGGAAGGTTGTTGATGTGTAATCATGCAGGGAAAACACAAGGCTGGCAGTTTGATGGGACTGATCAAATTGGCCAATCTGTTGCAGGTGACCTTGGAATCTGGTTGAGTTTTGGTTTCGTCGGTATCCTCTACATCGGTTGGATCTGTGGAACAATGTTCTCCAAATTGATACATGCCACAGCATTCGGCTATTTGATAGGGTGACGGAAACTGAACAAATGAACACAATTCACAAATCATTGAAATATGTTGTTTGTTTATTCAGGAGGAAAGTCGATAGTAATAAAAATCAATAATGCATAATTAAGTAATTATGACTGGAAAATGTTACAAGCTGGGTGCTTAAGTTGTTTTTAGTACATTGTTACAAATCAAACTTGCAAGAGGCTAGTTTTACAATTGGGGATTTTATTTTGCCACAGGTAATGTATATTGGGATCAACATTGGGGACATCTACTGTATCCCTTAAATAATAAACATTTTAATAAACTAGAGAAGATCAGAAACGAACCGATCTAGCCAATCCCCCAAGACTGGATAAAGGAGGAGTGTTTCAGCGACCTGACCTCTCTATAGGCAAAGAAGTGATCGCACGCATCTGGTAGAATTAATTTACTACTATCAATATTATTATGATTATTATTATTATTATTACTATTTTGTGCTGAAAGCTACTTCTACTGAAGTATCCAAGCCAATAACCATAAATAAATAAATAAATAAATAAATATTATTATTATTATTATTATTATTATCACTATTATTAATATTATTAATATTATTACTATTATTATTATTATTATTATTATTATTATTATTATTATTATTAATATTACTATTATTAATATTAATAATATTAAAATAATAATAATAATAATAATAATAATATTATAATTATTATTATTATTATTATTATTATTATTATTATTATTATTATTATTATTATTATTATTATTATTATTATTATTATTATTATTATTATTATTATTATTATTATTACCACTATTATAATAATATTAATATTAATATTATTATAATAATAATAAAAATAAAAATAATAATAATTATTATTATTATCATTATTATTGTTATCATTATTATTATTATTATTATTATTATTACTATTATTATTATTATTATTATTATTATCATTATCATTACTATCATTATTATTAATATTATTATTATTATTATTACTATTATTATTATTATTATTATTATCACTATTATTAATAATATTAATATTACCACTATTATAATTAATATTATTATTAATATTAATATTATTATTATTATTATTATTATTATCACTATTATTAATATTATCATTATTATTATTATTACTATTATTATTATTATTATTATTATTATTATTATCATTATTATTGTTATCATTATTATTATTATTATTATTATTATTATTATTATTATCACTATTATTATTTTTTTCACTATTATTAATATTAATATTATTATTATTATTATTATTATTATTATTATTATTATTATTATTATTATTATTATTATTATTATTATTAACATTATTATTATCATTATTAACATTACGTAAATAAGTTTCTTTAAAAAGTAATAAGATTACAGTCCTATACCACCTACAAAGTCTTATAATTCAAAACGAACACAGGACAACAAACGTTTTCCATGTATTCGAACATTTTGCAAATTATTTTGTTTGATTCCCCATAAAACATTCATATCAATTAAATATTTCCGAATAGTAGTTAGCCAAGTTTTTTGTAGTCTATCCCCAACCTTTCTTTTACCATCTTCAATTGTCAAAGAAAGGTTGGTCAACCTAGTCAGCCCCAAGCCTTGATAATGGAAGAGGATTTGAGCGTTCAAGGTTAGCAAAAATTCTGTAAACAATCCACATTGCTACCCGAAACAAACAGGAGTACGTCATTCCGGCAAAGAACTGCCAAAAAAGTGATGGCACGATTGAGTCAAAGCCGAAAGGAAACTCAATCTTCGATTTACCCTTGTTCCTTTTAAACTATGGAACTTTTTTGTTGTAATTACTCTTACTGTCATATTGTCGCCCCATGTTTAATTTTTAAGGAAAAAGGTTTTTTAATAATAATAATAGGTAGATGATAAAACATTTAATATTATTCGCAAAATCATTTTTAATATAATGCACAATAACATTCGTTTTAGCAATAAAGCACAATACCACCATTATGAAAACTAAAAAACAAAAACAGTTTAAAAATTAGTTTTACCTACTAAAATACATAAATATACAAAACAAATGTAACAAACTTAATAATGTCAGTAATTTAAGTGATTTTTACGCTTTTGTTCAATTTCTGCCAGCCGCTTCGGGCAGGAATCTGTTAACGTACGTAATAGTTCTTCAAAGTACAATTTTTTTTTCTTAACAGCCGCTTTAAAAATGAAGCCTTCAGAGTTCATCCTCCTTCTTACAATTGAATCAGAAAAATCTTCTAAGTATTAATTTTTTAATTGTTTTCAATTATTATTCTGTTTTTTAAGCTGCATAATTATAAACTGATCATCTTGTTTGGTTATTGAACGTTTTCTTCCAACTGTGGGTGATCTGGGGCTTGTTCTATTGTTCAAAATCTTGTAAACAGTTGAAACATCTATTTTTATGCATTCGGCAATTATTTTAATTTTTACGCTTTCTTTTATAAAGACTTTGAACTACCTTATAATCATGGGTAGACGAATAACGACGGTGAGTTGCTTTAACCGTAAATATTAAGTGCGCGGAAATAAGAAGCCTTTTTTATCAAAATTACAAATTTCGAAACGGAAAATAAAAATCGACCTTGTGCTTAAATTATTAGAAATAATTTTATAATTTACGTAAATTACGTATTTTAATATTATTATGATTTCTTAGAAAAAATATTTTTTTTGAAATTGTTTATATTACAATGTTTCCAAAATAAATAAATTATTAATATATTTAAAAATAGAGTATATTTATATATATATATATATATATATATATATATATATATATATATATATATATATATATATATATGAGCGGTTATTTTATAATAAAAATTATTATTTAAAAAAATTAAAATATTTTTTAAAACAATTTTTTTTGTAAATAAATTACATATTTTAGTATTTAAAAAAGCAATTGAAATGACATACATTGCCTACTGTATTATTAATAATATGATTATTATAATAATTATTAGTGACATTGTTATTATTATTATTAATATTGTTGTCATTATTATAGTTATTATAGTTATTATTATTATTATTATTATTATTACTAATATTATTACTGTTTATATAATTACTGCTATTATTATTATTCTTGGCTGATAGACATCATCCTTGTAACGTCGCCACTGTTCGCAAATATTCACAAGACCGCTCAATTTTTTATCTCCCTGAGCCCAACGACTACATACGGTATACGTATAACTTAAGATGTCTTTCAAGTATATTGAGTGTATGCTCGCATAACTCCAATAATAATTAATCTGAGGATTTGATTATTATTATTACAAAACCCTTTTGCTTTAAGAATAAGCATGGGGCAATAAGACAACAATTACAGCAAAACAACAACAATAACAAAGTCTCGTTGGCGTTAAATATTCTGCAAATCGAAGATTGCGCTTTCTTTCGGCTTTCACTCAACCTTGTCATCTGGTAACTTTGCCATCCAGAAACGTTGTTGTTTGCCGGAATGACGTCATCTTTTATTGTTTCCGCAGCAGTATAAATTTTTACAGAGGCCAGGTTGCCAACCTTGCGCTCAAACCCTCCTCCTTTATCCAGGCTTGGGACTGGCTAGATTGAATCATTTCTAATCCAAACTAGGCGGAGTTGAGGATTTGATTAATGCTCATTAAAGTCTCAATTTTCAATAATGGTGATATTCCTGACTGTTCCTCATCCACGTGGTGCATCCTGGACTAGGTGTTTACAGGCATCTAGACTAATAACAGAAGGAACCAAGTACACAGTTGCATAATTGGGCTTTCACTGTACTCCCAAAAGGTGAATAGATGTTTGCATACACTCTTCATTATCTTTATATTTGTACGGCATAGCAAACGATAACAAACGTAGAAAAATAACAAAGTTTCTAGGCTGGTAGACGGCCCCACATTTTGCAAAACGTAATAAGATCGTTTAATGTTTTGTCAAGATTACCTTCCTTTAGTCCAGACTAAACCCAAACCGAAATTTTGTTATACCACTATAAACTCGGTCCCTTCTGTTATTAGTCTAGATATCTAGGTGTACCTCATCCAGAACGCACCACGTGGGAGCATATCACCATCATTACTGCAGTCATAAAGATTATTAATATTTCAACACAATATAGGTAGTTATTTGTCGCTGACATAACTTGTAGACAGCCCCTTCATATTTATTTATAAACATTCATAAAAAACAAAACCTTCACAAACTTACATAGTTCACATCGGTTCCATCGATTGCATTGCTCTGTCCATCATCATCATCATTGCCATAACTAAATCCAAACTTTTCGAACAAATCCACTTCGGGTATAGGATATGCAATTTCCAACCAACGCCAAACAAATTCAACAAACATCAAACCCGACTGAATATTCGTACCCGATCCGTAACAATCCAAATTGGCGGCATACTGAACAATTGCTGTCCACAAGTAGGCACTCATTCTGCCCATACCTTTGTCCAATTCCATTTGACTCGTTTTCAATCTGACCGCCGCTTGTTTGGCACTTGGAGCATGTACACAACGCAACAAATCCTTGATTGCCAATTCTGACAATTCGTGACATGTTGGACTGTCTTCGTCAATGACGTGTGCCAATTTGGGATGAATAAGATACTTGAGACACGATTGAAGCATGTTGACGTCGTGAATAACCATCGACTTGGCCAGTGGTCGACACGAATTGTCCTTGAACTTTTTCAAAAAAATCTTCATTTCGTTGCAAGTCAATTGTAGGTCGGGAATGAATATTTTGCCACAATTGTGAAGATATTGCAGCAACTGTTTCAAATTGTTCAACGCCAATTTGAATTTGGACTGAATGATGTGGACAAATTGGGATTTCAGTACGAAACACGGCTGAATGTTGGTAGTCGACCCAGCCTGCATCTGATTGGCCAAATCGTCCAAGTAGAGTTCGACGTCGTTCCACACGTGAGGCACCAGATTGAGACAACGCGTCAATTCGAGTCGGGGCGTTCGGATGGCCAGGTCGAACATGTTTTGACATATGGCATTCCACTGATCGGCAGATTGTAGCGTAGTTGTAGCTGTAGCGTGGAGTACGCGCGGTGGATACATGACAATTTGATACGTTTTGTTCAACTGACTGAGATGTTCGTAAAATTGGGTTATAGCCATCGGTATGTGGGATAGGGATTCGACGCGCTTGAGCTGATCGTGCAACCACATCCGATGATTTTGGATGTAGGTTTGGACGTACGTGTCGAGTTGGGACAGCAAATTGTCCAATTGATGGACATCGTTAACAAGATCCGATTTAGTTGCTATAATCATCACTTTACACGTATTCAAACGGTGGATAACAAGATCCAGATAAATACCAATCTTTTTGTTGAAAAAGGTCCACCGATCGTTACTCATTTTGTAGTCGTACAAATTAACGAAAATGGTGACAATATTTGGAACATTTAAAAAATAATCGATAATCGACAAGTAATACAACTTGCCACTACAATCCCACAAAGATATAAACGAAGGTTTGGCTAATTCTTCGGCAAGATCGCCATTTTCTTCATCCACATGCTCGTAATTTATGGCGGTTATTTCCAGTCCCAACGTAATGTCGGCTTTGTCGGTTAGATAACTCTGTTGATCGAACATCGATCGTATTAGACTGGATTTGCCCGTCTGACAAGCGCCCAGACACATACTTCGCAAACCGTAATAATTGTGAGCTTCGATTTGTGATTCATAATAAAATTCGATCATGTGTTTCAGACCGTTCGATACAACCGAGGCTGGAGGCCATTTGACAGGATTATCCGTCAGATCGACCTGGATGAGTTCATCGGGTTGGCACTTTTTTAAATGAGCCAAGTTGCCAATAATTTTGAGCATCTTGGGCGATACCGATCGGATGAGATTTGATTGGATGTTGAAGTGTCGGACGAAGCGTACGACATTGTCGGGAATGTAACGAATCAAGTTGTACGAAACATCAACAAGGTCGATTCGATGCGACGATCGTGTCAAGCTTACATTGATCGATGGCATTCTGATAATTTGATTGTGTGAAGCCTTGAGCACATTGAGATGGGGCAGGCAGAATAGGTTGGGCGGCAAACTGACCAGCTTATTGTAGGATATGTCAACCGATCGCAGATGTATCAAACTGCGGATTCCTGTTCCCAAAATGGGTTCGACCAGTTGATTTCGAGCTGTGTACAAATATTCGAGTTTTTTTAAATGATAGACATCGTCTGGAATGCCTGTCAACTTGTTGTCATCCAACATGAGGACATTTAGAAGTTTCAACTGTTGAATGCCTTTCATTTGGGTAATATTATTATTTTGTAAATACAATCGTTTCAAATTTGACAAACAACGAAAGGCGCTGGATTGCAGACGGCCTGTTAGATGGTTTGCATCGAGATACAATTCGTTTAGAGTATCGAACCACGTCGACGATGCATCGTCATTTTGAATAGACGCCATTTTGGATTGCTTTCGTACCAATTTGTACACTGTTTCTAAATCATCAATAAATTGATTAGTCAACTGATTATTGCTCAGTTTAAAAGAGTTCAAACCAGCTTGAAATGTACACATCAGTTCGATCGATATGTCACTCTGTTTCAAATTGCAAAAATCGATATGTTTTAAATAGGGCGCCAATAATTTGATCATATTAAAGCAATCGGGTAGCCATTGGTTAAGTTTCAAGGCCAAACTTAATTCGTAATCGGAAATGGAAATGAGGGTCAAATTGAGGCACGGATGATGACCTAAATAGTTCAATACGGAATGACACTTGTTTTGATCATAATTTACATATTGAAAATGTTTTGCGCCTTGAGGCCTAACGAGAGAGTTGCATAGCAATTTGACCAAGTCATTCTTGTCTTTGAGACAATCATCATGATTGCTTAAAATCGAATTGTCGAAGAGCATTGGCGGATGAAAAATAAATGTCAATTGGTCATTATTGCCTAGTGATTTACATTCGGATGTTTAAAAAGAATAAATAAAATTTATCAATACAAACTAAATATAGATGCTAAGCAAAAGAACCAATCAGAATGAAGCGTGATTATTTTGCTATTGATTTTTTGTTTTTTTAAAATGTGATAGGATAATCAATTACCTTTGATGTGACTGATTTTTTAATGCCGTTTTATAATGCTGAAGACAATGAGTACTTTACGTTAATAATATAATACGTTAATATTGTACTTTAAAAGTATCTAATAAAGATTTCAATCGAATAATTAATTAGAATAAAGTCACGGGGTTTGGTTTCAAAAATTTTTTAAATAACTTTTAAAAATGTTTTTTTTTGACTGAATATTTTTCATTTTTGGGCTCGTTAATTAGTTAGATGGGAAACCTTTTATTATCAAGTGGACATTTCACAAAACCCCATTTATTGCCCAAGTTGGAATTCAAATTTACGATCAGTTTAGCTTTTGATATAATTTTATTGCTTTGACACACCTGTGCTCACAAAATGTATACACCCAAGCAGACATGAATAACTATTGCCATAGTTTTTAACTCATCAAAGTCTTCTCACACGTATGCACTTGAAACCAGAGCATTTTTAATTACCCTGATTTCAACGTCAAGTACAGCTACAGAGGGCATTGTGCATTATCAGTAATACATAAGTTTACAATAAAAATGAAGGAGTTCATAGTCCTACAGATTGTAGGTTGGTTCACGGGTTAAGTAGGAAACAAACTTCTTTTGATCCTTGGTTTAAATGTTATTAGTATTTTCATAATAAGAAAAAAAAATATTATACATAAACAATTAAAATAAAAAAATTAATATAAATAATAGTGAGTAATCCAAATACCTAGAATGGATCAAATAGCTAAGTGATTAAGATACTTTGGTAATAGCATATTAATCATATGAACGTTTAAAGGACTGTGTAGATTGAGCATTGACAATTTTAGAAAAATGTCCATTTTAGGAATCATTGATACTGTGGATAAAAGAATGTAACTTTAACCTAATATTAACTCTGGATTTAACCAGTTTAAGATTGTGCCCTTTAAGAGAGTTATAGGCTATAGCAAAAAACGATTGAGTATCTTTGAAGAGATGAACTGATGCACCCAAATGAAGTCACTCTGGAGCTATCTATCAGTTTAAGAGAAAGCAGCCTTTGTTGGTACAGTTTGTGTTTAAAAAAATTGGGAAATTTAGAAATTGTTCTTTGTACCCTTTGCAAACTATGGATCTCAAATTTGAGGAAGGGAACAGTAACTTAAGCACAATATTTTAAATTGAAACTATCTAAAATAAAGCTTAAATTGAAAATTGCAGACATAATGTAAAATACTAAAACTAAAATTTTTTATATTTATTTTGTATATTTATGAACATTTTTTCAATAATAAAATAATTTTTTTACAAATTATGTGTACCAGTTTATTAAGTTTTGATAAATGGTGGTATTTTGTTTTATTGCTAAAATAAATGCTAATAGATATTATGAAAAAAATTATTTTTGTTAAAGTATTATGTATTAGTGAAAATTGGACGTTTAAAATATTAAAAAAAACATTGGTACGTTAATTTACGGTTCCACTCTGTTAAATATTGTTTTGTTGTGCTACAATAAACTAAAAGAAATAAATAAGTATAAAAAATTGCATCACAATATAAAGGTACTGTAATAGTTTGCTTAAAAAACATTTTAAACAACAGCGCTTCAACACATGCATACATTTAAAAAAATAATTTTTATTGATTAATTTAAACTGCTTAATAATGTTTAATATTTGTTTTTAACAATACGGGAGTTATTAAAAAAATTAAATATATATTCCAAGATATTTTTAAACCCTTATTTTTAAATGTTTTTAAATAAATCAATTTATGTACAATATAACTACTTGAACCTTGACCTTTAACTACTTATTTTATTTTAATTTTATTTATTTGTTTGTTTGTTTCTGCTTAAATAATTTACGTTTATCATATTTAGCAAAAAGACATTTATAATACTAGATTATGGCCTGTGGTGGTGGGACCAGATATAATTATTTTTGTGGTTAGTAAAATTATCTTTCGGGCGATAAACGTAGAATTTAACCAAATATTTTTTTCGTCTAATTGTAATAATGTTATGTAGTAAACAAAAGTCAGTTCTTCTCATGATTTCATTATTTGAAATGTGATTGCGCTAGGTAATGTTTAAAATACTTCTAAGAGACCGACTATGAAAAACATCCACCATCTTATCAATTTTATCTGTTAGCTTCCACGTTATTATTATGCCTTGATACGTGCCAACAAAGTTTTGCGTTTAGACAGATGGAAGAACATAACTATATTAATGTGAGACCGTAAAAGACTGACATTGTCTTTTTAGGTTTGGTTTTAGCATGAATTTTAATTTTTCCGTGTTTACCGATGATCCTTTCTAGATATGTAAACAAACTAAGGGTATTAATATTTTAATGAGCAAATAATTGTTTGACATTGTACAGAATAATTTTGTTTTTGAACAGTTAACCGTAAGTCAATACAAGAACTAAGATTAGTAAAACTTATTATATTTTACATCATTTTTTGGATTCGAGATTTAGGATTGTACACAAGTTGAGTAGGACAAAACGCCTATTAGTATTTGGTTCTCAAATTGTCCAAAATTTTTAGGAAGTATAAAATGGATAATGAGGTAAAGGAGAATTAGTAAAAACATTTGAACTTAAGACAAAATCAAGTATGCAAAACAAGCAAAAATTATAAATGTGCAAAAGTAATAACAAAACAAGTTACATATTGCAATTTAAAAACACTCCAACAATTATCAAAAAAAAAAGCGAAAAAGGTTGACAACGCTCCAATAATGTACTCTTGTAAAAATTTTGAATAAAATTGTGTAACCATTTTCTGTTCGAATACAACAACTTGAATTTAAACGCATTATATATATATATATATATATATATATATATATATATATATATATATATATATATACATATATATATAATTTAAAAAAATTATGTTAGCCATTTACAGTTTACAAAATAAGGTTTTGGTTTAAAAATTAAAAGGATTCAAGATTATACACGGGTTGAGTAAGCCAAAACGCCTTTTAGTGCTCGGTTCTCAAATTGTTTACATGGTAAGGTAAATCAGGATATCAGGATCAGGATAATTTACGAGATTAGTGGGAGAAACTTCTTTTAATTCTCGGTTCTAAAATATCAATATATCTGGGGGAGGGGAAAGAATAAAACTGGGAAAATATAAATAAAAGCTAAATAAAATTAAGGAGGGCATGCTTATCATAAGCTTGCTTAAAGGAATCTAGAGAGGGGACTGAAATAATATGGGATGGCAAATTATTCCGGGCAGAAATGACCCTGTAGGAGAAATAACAACTACGGAGACGGCTACTAGTTCTAGGCTTATAAAACTTATACTTATGACTCCTTAACATTTCCTGTGAGGGAACAAAAAACAATGCACTACGCCCTGAATAAACTAATTAATAAACTAAAATAAGGTTGCCTCAGTGTCTTCTATCGGATAACGGAAATAGCTTTAACATTTTTAGCCAATTAATATGATCAACATTATGTAGAATCTTAGGTATTTTGGAAGCTTTTCTTTGAACTTGGTCAAGTCAAGGAATGTCTTGTTTAAGGATAGGAGAAGTAACTTGAATACAGTATTCAAGATGTGGTCTAATGTAGAGCATATATAAAAGACGTGTACAACTGAGGGAAATATTTCCTAAAGTACGCTTAAGGAAGTTGATCAACCTAAAACCCTTTTGCGCAGCTAGAGCATGATGGACAGAGAAATGAAAGAAAGATGAGAAAGTTACTCCTAAATCTTTAATAAATTGGATCGATGTAATAAGAGAGTCAGTTAAAGGAGATGCTCTAAAAGTATTACCCAAAGGTTTATCAAAACTAATATGCTTACATTTTGAGAGATTGAGAGGGAGCGAGTTTTTAGAGGCCCAATTATGAATATTAAAAATATTTTGCTGTAGAACTTTAGAGCTGGACCCCCATATCTTAACATCATCTGCATAGAGCAGGATGTTGGACTTAACTACCCCAGGCAAGTCGTTAATAAAAATGATAAAGAGTAATGGGCCTAAGACAGAGCCTTGTGGGACACCTGAGGAGATTGCACAGGGACTGGATAGATCACTGCCTAACCTAACTCTAAAATTCCTACAATGAAGGTAATCTTCGATCCAATCGTACAAAAGCCCTACAATACCAAAAAAGACTTTAACTTAAACAGTAATAATTTATGTGAAATTTTGTCAAAAGCCTTAGCAAAGTCAAATAAATAGCATCAACAGAAGAAGTATGCTTAAGTAACGAAGTAAGGCTGTCATAATAATATAATAAATTAGTAAAACAAGAACGATGGGGTAAAAAACCATGCTGAGAAGAACTGATAAAATTATTATTAGAAATAAAATCAATAATATGGGCCTTAAGTAATCTTTTAAGGATCTTACTAGGAGTGGAAAAGATACTAATAGGTTTATAACTGTCCGGGACCAGATTTATAAATGGGCCTGATATAAGCTTGCTTCCAAAGGAGAGGAAGACGTCTACTGTGAAGGGAAAGGGAAAAGAGTTGAGTAAGAACAGGGGCTAATAAAGTTGGACATTCTTTAAGGATCCTAGGGTAGATACTATCAGGGCCACAGGAGGAGGAATTCAGCTTAAAAACCTGTTCAGTACTAAAAGATGGGGAAGAGATGGAAATACTAGGGCACTGTAAGAAAAATGGGGTACTAGGGATAGTAGAGTAAAAAACCGAACTAAAATAATTCCTAAAAAGATTACAAGCCTTATTCCTGGAAAGTGTGGACCCATCATCCTCTTTCAGAGAAGGAAAAAAGTTGTTAGAAGATCTTTTGTTTTTAATAAACTTAAATAAGATACTCTTGTTAGATTTGGCATTCTGTAAAAGCTTATGAAGTTGATTTATTCTGAAAGCTCTAATCGCATCAATACATTCATTCCAAAGGATAGAAAATTTACGATAAAAGCTAGGGAGACCAGAGATTTTCCAAAGCTTGAAAGCCTTCCTACGTTTTGACAGACAACGAATGATTTGTCGTGAAAACTTAGGTTGCCTATGCCCAAATACCTTAAAAGGGACAAATATCCGTGTAGCTTCCTGGATGACAGTAACAAAGTGAGTGTAAGCAGCATCAATATCGTCTTTAGCAGAGAAATCCCAGTTGAAGTTAGCAAGAAAGGACCTCATACCAATAAAATCAACTTTCTTGAAATTAGGAACAGGAGCACTAATAAAATTGGAAACAGAATTAGGAGAATATGGGACAAATACATCAAAAGAGAGAAAAAAATGATTACTTTTTCCTAGAAGAGGTAGATAGGAAATAGAGTCAACTGTTAACGGGTATTGAGTGAAGACTGAATCCAAACAGGATGGAGAGGAACCAGATCTAAATCTAGTAGGAGATAAAATGTGTTGGGTAAAAGAGTGTTCAATACTGAAGTTTATTAAATTAGAATTAAATATCTTGGGAGAGCTGAGTAGGGACCAGTTAATGTTAGGAGTATTGAAATCATTCATGATAATAAAGTGCTGAAAAGGTAAAGTAGTTAAAAAATGGAGTTCTTGTATAAGAACTTTATCAGATTGCGAGGAGAGGGACGGAGGACGGTATAGAATGGAATAAAGAATCGACACCTTAAAGGAAAGATGGATAGAAACATAAAGGAAGTCATAGCCATAAATATGTTCATAATTCGGCAAAGAACACACAGAGAAATTGAAATCTTGATTGATATAAAAAAGGCAACCACCACATCTACCTTTCCCAGAATCAAGGCGCACTATATTGTACCCAAAAAGAGCTATTTCATTATCTAAGATATCATCAATAAGCCAAGTTTCGGTAATACCTATAAGAAAGGGAGCAGAATCAGAGACTAATGCCTGGACTTCAAGTAATTTATTCCCCAAACTTGAAGCATAAGTATAAAACATTTTTAAAGGAGTTAAAGTGTTAGAAGAGGGGCAAATTGTTTTAGCCGAAACATTGCAGGGATATGAGGGCTACTCCGAGGCGCATAAGGAAAATCCTAACTACCCAAATTAAAAGAGTCATGCATTAATTTAAGTGGGGTTAATTTAACTATAGGTAATGATAAGTTATTATAAGACGGGTTTTTAAGTTTCAGAGTTTCACGCTCTGAATGCGAGAGGTCTTTGGTCAATTTAATACCATGGAACTGGGATCGGATGGACCTCCAATTGTAGATGATATCATCCACGACATCAGTAGAATTACAGGATACTAAATTGGAGGAGATGGATAATGTAATTTACAGGAGATCCGAGAGATTTTAAAATTTGAAGAAGCAGGAGAGCACGTTTTCATTATGTCGGTAACAACCTCCCTGAAATTAAGAACAAAATCATATATATTTTTAACAATAACATTGGAGGCTCTTCTAGCATCAGAGGCAAGCTGTTTAGCAGCAGAATGAATTTCCTCCTGGGAGAGTCTAACTACAGCTTGAGCCCCAGGGAAAGATACAGATAGTTTAGCTACAGATTCTTTTAGCCTAT
The DNA here is from genome assembly GCA_025895645.1 of Cardicola forsteri. NCBI lineage: Eukaryota > Metazoa > Platyhelminthes > Trematoda > Strigeidida > Aporocotylidae > Cardicola > Cardicola forsteri. The sequence goes on from JAKXYG010000526.1 coordinate 19,961, forward strand.
TGAGCTTTTCTAAAATAATGTATGAAAAATTTTCCAATATCTCATCCCGACCCTGTAATTTGGATATAACGTTCAGTTTAAAAATGTCGGAATTATTATTGGTAGTGGAGGCAAGAATAGCATTTAAATTAGGCATAAGATTAACATCATGAGAACAAGATTCAATCTTATTGGGAATTCCTTCCAAAGGGGGAAGTTTTTCTAATTCTTTATCCCCTAGACAATTCCGGCAAATAAAATCTATGCTCGAGTTGAAAAATCTCAGTTAATTAGAGGATGTAAGACCGGAACAGATTTCATAAAACCATTTCTCACAATGTATGCAAAAGATTCCACTTTTCACTTTTTTCCTACAGCCTCTAAAACCACAAGCATCAATTTTAGATGCACACATGATTGTATAAAACAAGAGTTAACTAGTAAAGAAAAATATAGTGACAAAATATCACAAAGCAACGGTAAGTGACAATCTTTAAAACAGGTAAAAACGAGAAACTAAAATAAAAAATCAAGTACGATTTATGCAAATTGTAAACAAAAATCCAATTGTACAACAAAATGCACAATTGATACACTGAAAAAACCAAAAACAATAACAATAAAAAAATTTCAAACCGTGCACAAAACAAACAAAATGAGCAGACACCGATTACTCAAAATACACAGACTACAAACAATTCACCAAAACAATTTACACTAAAAACAAACAGAAATAAAAACAAAAAACTAAACAATTGACACGTAATACAACGAGTAAGCGCAAAACAACTAGCAACTTTTGATCAGCATGTCACGCAAGCATATTGCAGTGATTCAAAAGTGTAAAGGGGGATTAGTCACAAAAAATATTTTGAAATTAAGACAAAATCAAGGTAGATATTGGAGGTTAACAATTATAGCAAATGAGCAAAAATTATAAATATACAAAAATAATAATAAAACAAGTAACGTATTACATTGCGAAAACACTAAAAAATTTTCAAAAAAGAAGAAAAGAGAAAACGATGAATGGGCGATCCAATGGGCGTTTAAAGTGACGCACGCTTCATCTCGTGAGTTTGTTAAGTATATTACTTGTATGTTATTAATTTTTAAAGTGAACAAACCAGTTGTACAAAGTTTATGTATGTTTTAAATAACATATTTTAATTATTCTATAAATTGTTTAAATTTTAATTTGCGTACATATTAAAAACATTAATCCCTAAAAATCTTATCATAGATCCTCATGTTTATGTTAAGATAACTTATATATCTTTATCTATTTATTCAATTTTTTTGTTTTATAAAATATATTGTTTTTAGCCAACTTTTTATTTGGTTGTATATTAAAAATATTTTAACATTATAACACAAACCCACCCATTCATCAAGACTACGACTGGCTATATCGGTTCACTTTCAGTGCTTTCTAGGGAAAGTTTATATATACATATATATATATAACAAAAAACATTTAATACATTTAAAAATAAAGTAATTGTTAACGTAGATAGTTAAATGATGTTAAATTAATTAATTAATTAAACATTAAAAAATTTTTTTAAATTTATTGTACGCATTTATATAATTTTTAAATAAAATAAAATAGTAATATTAAAAAAAATTATACTCTTAAAATAATTGTTATTTTGAAACAAATTTAATGTGCTTGATACTATGCGCAATTTAATTTAATAAAATGGCTTGGGTTGTATTTTTGTTGTTTTTAAAGTAATTTAAGTTTATTTATTTATTTTTATTTAGTATTTTATCTTTAAATTGCAACACATATAATAAATTAATTTTACTTGATGAACCAGAGTTAATTCGATCTATTCCTCAATCTAAATCGTGGGATTTAATATTGCAAACTCCTTTTAAGGTAAATTTAAAACGTTAATATGTTAAAAACATTTATTAAAATAAAAAATATTTAATTAATTTTGTAATAACGTTTTACGTTATTATTTTTTATTAAATATTGTAATTTTTAAAAATAATAAATTTTAATGTTTTTTAAAATTGTGATGTACGCATTCAAACTACATTATTTTTTAAATTTTATTAAGGGAATTGTGGAAATAGTAAAATCTCCTGTTGATAAATTTCAAATCCTTATTAATTTTACTGATAACGAACAATTCGAGCATGAAAAATTATTATATAGATTACGTAACGACCAAAATTCGTTGTTTGTTGAGTTGGTAAGTAAATAAATAAAAATTATTTGTATTTAAAAGATAAAAACATGTGTTTAATAAAAATTATTACATACTGCAAGAAATATACATTTTAAATAATTTTGATTAAAAAATTATAGATTATTGATATTTTTATTTTAAATTATGTATTATTATATAAATTAAGATTTTTAAACTTTATTAAATTGTTATACATATATTTAATTTTTTAAATTTTAGTATTCTCAATTTAATGAGTTTTCAACCCCACTTGATGGAGAAGAAGAAAAAATATATTTACAACTTCTATGCGTCACTATTTTATCTTTAGTTTTGGTTGTTTTTGTTGTATCAATAATTTTTTCATGTTGGTGGACAAAAAGTAATAAAAATTTGAAAGATGCAGATACGGGTAAATGTTTATTTTTTTTAATTAAAATTTATTTATTTAATTAAACTATTGGAGTGTACTATGTTTTAGTTTAAATTAAAAACAACATTATAACTAATTAAAAAGTACTTGAACATATAAATATTGTGTTATTTAATTTAAATTTTGGATTAACTTAAAACTTTTAAATTATTGTATTAAAAATACCTACTAAAATATTTTAAAGTAATACAAACAACTTAAAATGTACATTAAACCATTTTTAAAAATATAGTTGTAATTTTAAATTTTCTTGTTAATGTTTCTTTTATATTTACATTTTTAGAATAATTACAAAAAAATTTATTTACCAAAATAAAAAAAATAATGTATGATTAAAAATTTTTTAATATTATTTAAATTTTAAAACATGTATTTTACAATTAAACATAACAAAGATTACTTTACATTTTAAGTATGTTTGTAATGCAAAAATTATATAATTTTGTATTATTTATTTATTTTCAGTTTTTTATCTAACACTTAAACGAGAAGTATGTTGAATATTTACATCAATGTTTTTAAACATATCCAATAAAATTATATAATTTAATTTTTTGTAATAATATATTTTTAAAAATGCGATCAATAATTTAACATGTTTTTATAATAAAAATGCTTTTACTGTATTCACTATGTTTATTTTTAAGGATATTGAAGTTAACAAACTAAATAAAACATGCCAACCAGATCAACCTGTTGAATATGCAAACGAGAACAAAAATACGTACAACAGTATGGGTGGAGATGATTTGCTCGATTCTATTTTGTCAAATGATCGCAACAGTTATCAACAACACCAACTTTCTCGTCATCGTTATTCGCTAAGTAAAAATGAAACAAAAGCTCATGTAAATTATTTTCATTTTGGTTGGTTACGTGGTCAATTTTTCATTATTTTCCATATTTATATGACATAGCAAACGATTGATTTCGATGGCTTGCTAAGCGTAACACAAACGTAGAAAAATAACAAAGTTTCTTGGCTGGTAGACGGCATCCTTGTTCGCAGAAATTGACTAGGCCGCCTGATTTTTTGTCCGGGTTATGTCCCTTAGCCCAAGGGCTACATATGGTATACGTATACTTTTAGATACCTTTTAAGTATCCTGGGTGTATGTTTGCACCCACCCGCCGTAGCGAAAGCCCAGTTATACCGCTGTGCACTTGAACCCTACTGTTATTAGTCTAGATGCCTAGGGGCATCTAGTCCAGGATGCATCAAGTGGAGGACGAACAGTCAGGAATATCACCATTATTAGAAATTGAGACTTTATAAGCATTACTCAAATCCTCAGGATCATTAGCATCTCAAAAGCTCATGTAAGATGTTGCGAAATGAAATGAAATATTTGTGTTTTAATGTTGATATGATCTGCAACACAAATTAGGATTATTTTGTAAATTATGGGAAATATTCACATATTGGTTAAAGTAATTCGTTTAATGTTAAATTTGGAAATAATTTTAGTGACAAGTAAGTAATTATTATTAGTCTAGATACCTCGGGGCACCTAGTCCAGGATACATTACATGGAGGACGAATAGTCAATAGTATCACCATCATTAGATAATTAAAACTGTTTAAGCATTACTCAAATTTTTAGGATTATTAGCATCCAAATAATAAAAGTAAAATTAAAACATTTATAATGAATAATAGATGTCAATTTAATTTTTTTTAATAATAAAATGTTTTGAATTATGTTAGTGTAATTTGAAAATAATGTCTAAAGTGCTAAATTATAAAAAAAATTGCTTGTATTTGCTAATTTCATTTGCCAGGTGTACGTATCACCTACAGTAGCATATGCAACGGTTTCAATGAGTGAAAATACGGATTCCCAAATATCCAGCATGCTTTCTTCTACCTATGCTGTACCACAATACGTAGTTGCCAGCGATATATCGACATATCAGGATACCAAAAATTTGAAAGTAAATCCCGCTTCTCAATTGGTTGATACTGGTACACTAATTGGTACTCCTATTTTACTTGCCGGTTTGAATAATACATCATCATTAGCCTACGTTCAGTTGGCGGGAATTTCAAACGCAAATTCTACAGACACGGTTCGAGAACAAATTGAACTGGGTGCGAAAAAAACGACAGGCAAGTTAATTTTTAAATTTGAGTTTATTAGTTTTTTTAAAGTCATTTGTAATTATTGTTATTTATTTCGTTTTTATTGTTTAAGTGTAAATTTACTGATAGGCATTATGGGATCAAAAATAAACCAATTTAACCAGTCCAAACCTGTAAAAATGCTTTGAATTGGCTTGATACAGAAGCAAATGAAGAAAACTGTTTAGAAACAGCGAATTTTTATAAAGAAAAGAAAAGCTGTAAAGAACAGTGTTGTTGACCCTTGCTGTTCAAAGCAAAATGATTTTCAGTAACCATTGAAACAATAATAAGATTGGTTTTTAAATTAATAACAAAGGCACACAGCTTTGCAAACCAACTCTGCCTAAAGGGAATTAAAAATGAACCGATTTAGCCGGTTTCAAGTTTGGATAAAGGAGGAAAACTTGCGTCAGGAAGGGTTTTCGGCAGCAAATAAAAAATAGGCCAAAATTATTTAATAGCCATAATGCTTCACATCCGTTTGATACCAAACCAAATGGAGAAAACTGACCAAAAACAGTGATTTCTCATACATGGGGGAGGGAATGTATAAAAAAAAGGATAAAATCTTAAAATCTGTGTTAATTATCTATAAGGCAGTAAATAAGACTTTTGTCTAGAATTTGGGATGTTGTGAGTTTAAATTCTTTGGAGATCTGTTAATGATTTAAAAGCAAAACTGTGCAGTGTTTCTAGTTGGCTCAAAACACGTATTTTTTCTTATTTATTGAATTTGAACAGTATGATATTGTACTACTTAAATTCAGTTAAAAATTAAAAAAAGTTTATATACTACTACTGCTGCAATGTTTTACCCTAATCTGTCATTTTTTGAAACATTAACGGATATGATTGTAAATATTCTAAATTTGGGTATATACTCTTTTAAAAATTATAATAATCAAAGTTTTCTTGAGCACACAGCTTTGGTCAACGAATAGTTCAAGATGGTATTTGAACTTGATTCTATACGTTTGTTAATAATCTTGAGGATTTGAGTAATGCTTATAAAGTTGCAATTTCTAATCATGGTGATATTCCCAACTGTGCGTCATCCACGTGGTGTATCCTGGACTAGGTACCAACAAGCATCTAGACAAATAACAGCAGGATCCGAGTACACAATGGTTTAAGTAGGCTTCCGCTACAGCCGGTGGGTGCGAGTATACAGCCAGGATACTTAAAATGTACCTAAATGTAAATGTAAACCATATGTAGCCGTTGGACTAAGGGAGATAACCTTGAATAATAGCGACGTTACAAGGATGCCGTCTACAGCCAAGAAGTTTTTTATTATTCCAGAGTTGTTACGCTTATCAAGTCATTAAAGTTAATTGTTTGCTATGTTATATAAATATGGGAAATAATGAAGAGGTAATCACATCGCCAACCAAAATAAACATAAATAAATAGAATATTGATATACCAGGCTGGTAGAGCTGGAGATAAACCTACAATCAATACCGGGTAAACGTAGGTTCGATTCCCACCACCGGGGCACTAAATACGAACTTCCAATTTGGCTTTTTTAAGTATCCATTTGCCGAATAGCATACTTTTCATAAAAAGTTCCATCAATAAACACCAAATAGCAAAAAAATAACTTGTGATAATTAAAATGTAAACAAACCCAATTGTATCTGCTCCCAATCACTGGCACGATCTAATTTTTCTCTTGCACAACCCAGATTTAAACTCAATCCGTTTGCGTACACTGCCCACAAGACGTCACGTGGCCAAGGAATTTCTTGACGAATCGGTCTTGGCTACCATGTCGAGGGCCCGCAATCCTCCAAGGCAGAAATTGGATTTGGACAATCCGGACTGGATGTTTGCCAACAGCGGCGAAGATGCTCCAATGTCGACGTCTTTCGTCGTTCTTCACCATCCAACCGATCCACTCGATGTATTGGCCACTTCGAAAATTGGTACAACAGGTTGGTTTTGGGTATTTTGTTGGCTATAATTGGTCACGAGAGCAAAGGTTGTACGTTATCTAATTTTTTATTGGTCGAAATTCGAGTACATGTTATTGGTTGTGGGTTTTGTTCTCTGATTGGTTCATTTGTAATTAAGCTGTAATTGGATGTTGTGGGTACTATTTAATGTGAAATGTTTTGCACTCGCCTAATTTTACAATGGTATTTATTGCTGCTTTAATTTAACTAGAAAATAAAGAATTTACATTCAACAGAACATCTCAGTGTTAGTGCAATAATTTAAATAATTTAACAGCTCTAATAAATAAATAAAACTGCAATTTTATTCCAATATACTAACTACTTTCTTCCCATCGGTAGACAATAAAAAGCTCATTTTCTATTGGCTGTTGTGATTTCACCGACTCCCACTCACTAAAAATGGATACATTCACACTAAAACTATTGCTATTGGTCGAAATTGTGATCATAAAATTTTAATGATATGACGTTTAACAAATGCCGTCACGCGTTTCATTGGCCCTCAACAGGCTTTTTAGATCAAAAGGATTTAAACTAAATGAAAATTGTGCCGGGGTGGTCTAGCGGTACAACGTTCGATTTGGATTTAGGTGGGCACAGATTCAAATCTTACCACCGGCACTAAATGTAGGCCCACGTTCGGTTTCACTAAAATGTTAACTGCTGAAAGGCATGTGTTTTTTGCAAAAAACATTCAAAGTGGTAATAATAAATAAAAATAAAATAAAGAATATTTTAAGGCATTTTTACTGATATCACTGAGATGTGTTGTCATATTTTGTACCACTTTTGGAGTTTCACTGAGTAGACCAATATAATCTACAAAATCCAAATCTGTTAATCTGCTATGATTCCATCTGATACCATAAGACAATTTATTCATGGATCGATTCATAATTAAAATCAATTATCAGAAGAAACAAAAACAGTGACAAAATACATCCTTGACGTAGGAATATAATTTTGAAATAAAAATATTTGGAAAGCATAGCTGATTGTTTGTATTTTACAGCACACTTGTATGTAATGATAAGAACTTACCGAAACCACATTTGACGGTTTTTTCTATTCGGGTTGAAGAGAGAGAAAGATTAAAGCACAAGGTTAGCTCCTTGGCTTTTTGAAACAACAACGCATATTGCTAACGAAACACCAAGAGAACATCATTTACTTAATTTGTATGTTTTTTTTCTGTCAACAAGATTGTTCTGTATTTGACATTTTTAACATTTGAAGATTCGTCATATCAAATAATGAGCTTTTATTTCGTTTCTCTACTTGGATTTGTGCTACTTTTATTTGGCAATCTCTTGTTGTTGCCTTAGTATTATTTGTTTAAAAAAACGAGGTTGTTTTCTAACCCTCCTTCTTTCATAATCGGGATTGAAATGGACTAAGGTGGAGTTATTATTCAGTTAAACAACAAAAATATTTTGATTAGTTAATTATTTTAAATCCACGGTATTATATCATGTTCGACATTTCATTTATCGATTATTTGATCATTAATCATTCTGTTTTAATTATTTCAAATCAGATTCTTCCATCCAAATTAGTCAATTGTCTTCTAGTGCGGGGGCGGTTCTCATTCCACATCCAATCTATACGCCCGACTCTCAACATCCAGGCACGTCTATACAGATTGTTCATTCAAATTTTGGACCAATGATAGCCGTTCCAAACGTTTCATCAACTTTGTTATCAACACCTTCGCAGGTATAGTGCAAAGCGAAAATAATTATTGGCCTAAAATTTAGATTTTTTTCGATTTAAGTTTTCTAAAAAGGTTTTTACAGTTTACGTTTATTGAAGAATCTTCTACGGTGGCAGCGGTCCATAATTTGCGAGATTTGTATTCAGGTGGGTATAGGTTTGAGTCCCATTATCCCAGCAACAATAACAAAAGTTGGTGAGAAATTGATGTTCTCATCAGATCAAGTTCGCATAACATTGCGTGTTCCTATACGAAGAAGTTGTCAGATACAAATTGAACTTGTGAGGATATAAATAAAGTTTATTGACTAGAAGACTTCTTTCTTGTGACAACGCAAGTGTTTACAGGAATCAAGAGGGTAATCTTCTTTGGTAAATAGTTACTTTGAGATTCCCTTTAAGCATCTTGGGTGTATGTTAGCACTCATCCACTAAGAGGGAGTTTAATCAAAGCACATATATGTCATTATTAGTTTACATACCTGTGGACACCTAGTCCAGGATGTACCACATGGAGGAGGAACAGTTAGGAATATTACCATCATTGGAAATTGAGACTTTTTCAAGATTATTAGCATCCTTAAGACATAGAATATTTAGATTATTTAATCAGTGAGATAAGGGAAACAACTTTGGCACTAAATCAGATGGCTTTGTTAGTCATAGAAAACAGTAGTGCCCATTTCTGCTGTTTACAAAATATGAAAGGAAACATTTAGAGACTTTATACGATTACAAAAAGAATTTGTCCTTATTTTATTTTCCAATTTTATTGAACATTATTGATTGTAGCATACCGATCCAGTCGGAACGTTGGCGAACGCTTCGACTGTCAGTCCTACAACAGTAACATCGAGTATTTTACCTCTAACCGTTCTTACCGGTGGTCCACTGTCACCTGCTTCATTGTCGAATACTTCAAACGACGCGTACGTAAGTACTAATTTGATCGCCGAAATGGCTTCGTGTCCCCAACACAGTTATTTGTTCAGACAGCAGACAGCAAATACTCAATCGGCCGTTGTTGTGTCTGACGCGATCGATGACCAAGGCCAAGAAAAGGCGATGAATCTGGAAGAAGATGCAATGTCAAAATCTGTCGAAACAGTGACTAACGTTCGTGAAGTGAATAGCAAAACGGTTTTGAATAAGGTTTGTTCCATGTAGACACTATTATACTTTTTTGACGTTGTGTTTAGTGTGAATTGTCTAAATGAAGTCACTTATACTACTGAATATCAATAAAAAGTAGTAGATGCTGGCCCGCATTTGGTGCCGGTGGTGGGATTCGAACCCTGATGCCCACCAAGATCCAAGTCGAGTGTTGTTGATAGTATGGGGGTTACTACATTTTTATTTCCATATTTTTGGATCATATTGAAGAAACGATTTATTCGAGTTTTGTATAAGAATGAAAGCTAGTAGTTATGTACAGTATACATATACTTTGAGTCACGTTTTTAAAATGTTTTACTGCTTTAAATGGTAGGGATTGAACTCATGTCTAGTCAGGTTTCCTATAATAATAATTCCCATATACTTCAAGATACCTTCTACGTGCTTCTGCCGAAATGGCAGTTCAGTTCTACCGCTGTGCTCTCAGTTAATTTAAGTGGTTGTCGACATGAAATTCACATTTTTGTAACGAATATCTAATTTTTTAAAACAACCTTTTTTCAAACATAAAGTTTAAAACTTAAAAATAGTCTATTTTCTCAATATATAATGAGCAAGATAAAAAGGAATGAAATAATGACATACGTGTTTCTATTGATTTATTTTACAAAAAACTATTCAAGTGTAATTTTTCTAACTTAATTGTTAAAACATAGTGAATTAGCTTTTTTATTCTATTTATATTTTAATTCATTTGACAATTTAGATAGTTTATTTGATATTTTTATTAGAATTGAAAAGCCGTTTTGGTGGATTATTTACATTACAATGAGAATCTCAGTTTAAGTCCTGTATTATTTGTTTATTTGAAAACCGTTTCGTTCTAAAAAGCAGGAACGGCGGTCACAAGATTTTTAGTTTTGAAGTTTGTGTTTATTGAAAATCTATTCACCGTTACTTATCTCTCAACTGTTCTTAGTTTTCCAAGTGGGTAGTTTGAATTCAAAGAAAACAGCCTGACATATTGAAGATTTAAATCTATTAATAAATTGAGCGATTAATCGTTCGTCTTGAGGCGTCTACTCACTGAATGCAGAATCACGTTCGGCTTTGAGCAAAATGTTTACTGCTGAAAGACAAGCGTTTCCCGTAAAGTATTTTGATTTCTACTTTTTTTCCATCATTGTACAGCAAAGTCCACATCCACCTTTGCGAAGTGTAAGTTTGGGAAATCAATCGAAATCCGTATCACCTTCAACGGTTCAAACAGACGAAATTGTATATCCAAATGGCGAAGAACGAGACGAAAGAGGTGGACAAGTGAGTATTTTTCGAGTGTTAGGTGTTCAATTTTGGATTGGTTAATATTCTGGATAAGTATGGCAGAAATGAATTTTTGTATTGATTCGTTTTGGCTTTCATGTGCAGGTAGATTTTTCTTGTTTTCCCAGAAGCCTTAGATTTGTTTGAAACTGTATATAGTGGGTGATTGTTATTACCTTCAATCCTTGATACTAATTGTACACAAAATTTTAAATGTTTATTAACAATATCATTCAATAAGATAGAATATTTGATTTCTGCAGAGTTTGATACCAATAATATGCATCTTTTTTAAAACAACATAATCCTGTTTTAATAAACTATAAAAAATTACAGGTGAGCAATATAATATTAAAGGATAAAAGCATGATGTAACGAAGAATTTAGTAATATAATTGTCAACATTTAGTTTTCTTAATCTTCTTATGTAGTAGCATAAGGATTTGATTTTTGTAAATATATGCTGTACATGATTACACTAGGCGAATTTGCTATTTACGTTTAGCCTCAATATAAAAGAAGATGGTTAATTATAGCATTAATTAATTTATTCCATTGTTATTGCTCGAATGTTCCACACAGAACATTGCTCAGCAATCTGACATTCAATAAAGACAAAAGATTCTTAAATGTTTAACGAGTGCGCCGACATTGTATGATAATCAGATCCAATACTCGTTTATTGGAGATACTTAGTTAGTCATTCGTTGTTTGCCCACATGGATTATAATAATAATAACAGAAATCAGTCAAACGAAGACCTGCGTCGTTTAGTCAGTAGTGTTAAAGCATCATCCAGTTTAATTAACATTATTCAAATTGCAGTATTTAAATGAACAATTTGCGAAAATGTGATTCTCGTTTATTGGATGGAAATATCGACAGTTATAATAATCAAATGGTCATAACTAGAAAGCAGGGTTTAAGCCCATTCAGCTACAAATTTAGAGCCTTACTTTGAAATACCTTCCAGATTGAGCGCGCAAGGTTAGCAACCTGGCCTTTGTAAAAAAACTTAAACTGCTACGGAAACAATACAAAAGGACGCCATTCCGGCAGATAACAGCAAAGAAGTGATCGCACGTATCAGGATGACAGAGTTATACAGATGACAGGGTTGAGTGAAAGCCGAAAAGAAGCTCAATCTTTGATTTGCAGAATTTTCAATGCCAACAAGACTTTGTTGTTGTTGTTTTGCTGTAACTGTTATCTTATCATGCTTAATTATAAAGCAAAAGGGTTTTGTATAATATAATAATAATAATAGTAATAATAATAATAATAATAATAACAATAATAATATACTGTTCTTCATTGTGTAGGCTTGAGCAAAAATTGCATTCCACACGTAATTAGGAATATCGCCATTATCAGAAAGAAGTATTGCTTAAATCTGGACGCCAATGATTCTGAGGATTTAAATAATGCTTATTAAAGTTTCAATTTTTAATGAAGTTGATATTCCTGACTGTTTATCCTCCACGTGGTGCATATATATATGTGCAATGAAATTCATTTTCTAAAAATCTTTACTAATCTTAATTTGTAGGATAACAGATGTTCTCATCCGCTAGATACAATTGAATCGTTAGATATAACATTTTCATCCGCTAACAATTATTTCAACAATGATGAACGTGATGAAGATGAAGATAATGATGATGGCGATGATGGTGATGATGATGTGGAAGATTCATCGGCAACTGT
>JAKXYG010000526.1:37500-80000 GCA_025895645.1 Cardicola forsteri
GTGCTCAACTGGGAGGCGTTTGTACAAATCGACCGGGATATTATGTGTGCTTGTGTCCTAGTGGAAAACCATGTTTGCGTAAGTGGGTTTTTTTATACATTTTGAATAGTGTGAAATAGTTTTTAGTATAAGTGATGCAAGCGATTGAGATAGAAGGAGAGTGTGAGCGCAAGATCAGTAATTTTGCTTTTGTTAAAGAAACAACAAGAGTACACCGTTAAATTAAACTGCGGCAAAGTAGTAGTATAATTTCCATAACAGGGATTCGGCGAAATCCGATATATATATATATATATTCGATTTTCAAAGCAAAAGGCTTTTAAAAATAAATAAACAGTAGTGTGCCCCAGTGGTCCAGGGGTATATTGTTCGACTCAAACTTGGTTGGGCACTAAATGCGAGCTCACGTTCGGCTTCGATGAAATGTCCACTTGATGAAATATGTTTTCTGTCAGAAATTCAAAATATTAACAACTAAATTAAAAGCGAATTATGAATGGGCTAACATTCTTGTGATTGTTTTGTTAACTGACAATGCGGCCTGATTTTCGGTCACGATAACGGTGTAATTGTTATCGCATGCATAAACAGAACTACTTAACTCATACTTTTTGTGATTTCAATGTATATCGATAAGAACAAAACATAATAGTGATACTACTACTACTAACACTACTACTACTACTACTACTACTATACTACTACTGCTACTACTACTACTACTACTACTACTACTTCTACTATTACTACTACTACTACTATTAAAATAAATAATAATAATAATCATATTGGTTTATATTGGTAAAAGTTCTAGTAAAAGGGATTATTTACTTGCTTGTTAGCAGTAGTAATGTACAGTAATTGAAAATTTTGGGCAATTAAAATGAATCAGATTCACTATAAATAATAACCATTTGTAGCTCAGCGGTTAAGGCATTGTCCCACCACCACCAGATAAGGCGTGGGTTCAAGTTCATCTATGTGTATGTAGGACTTGAAAGGTATGCACTGCTGATAATTCCAAACAAGGATGTGACACAGCTGGTTGGCTCAAACCAAGTAGGACAATTCAAACATGCCGGAGTGGTGCCGGGGTGGTCTGCGGTACAGCACTCGAATTCGGACCTCAGTGGGCATGGGTTCGAATCCCATCACCGGCCTACTAAAATGCGGGGCCACGTTGGCTTTGTTAAAATGTCCACTACTGAAAGATGCTTTTCTCGTGCCAACATTCAAAGTAGTAAACATAAAATGAAAATGAATAAATGAAATGAAATATTGTCCTTGAAAACGCCATAACAATCAAGAATCCTAACTGTCGTGTTCCATTTTCTGTCCATTTTATCATACAGCTTGTGACACCAAGTGTCCCAAAGGTTATTGGATATCGCAAACGTGTGGAAACAATGGTTCGGTTGAATGTAAAGGTAATTCTTTTTGCATTTTTAATTATTAGTTTAAAAATGAGTGATCAGAGTTACTAATTGTATTATTATTAAGGTTATTATTATTATTATTATTATTATCGCTGTTGTTCTTTTTATTACTATTATTATTATTATTATTATTATTATTACTGTTATTACTCTTATTGTTATTATGTATTATTATTATTATTATTATTATTATTATTATTATCATTATTATGATTTTTATTGTTTTATTATTATTATTTCTATTATTAAGTTAATTAAATAATTTATTTATTTAAAATATAATACACAATTCTTGTTTTTCCATCTTCATGATTGGGGGATTATTGCATCGATTTCGTTTGTTTAACTTATTATTTTTCAACAATCATTCAAGTTATTATTATTATTATTATTATTATTATTATTATTATTATTATTATTATTATTATTATTATTATTATTATTACTACTATTATTATTATTATTACAAAATCATTCCATTTTGATAAATCTGAAGCAAGAAAAAGCCTTGAAAAGCAATATTCGACCTTCCTATCAATATTTACTCAGCCCGGAATTTTTACTTGCTTTTTACTGCATTTTTCTGATGTGGCGTTTTTAAGTTGCTTGTTTAAAGAGTTCAGATGGCTACGTTTGTGCTTTAGCTCTCCTGTATCACCTTGGTAGCTTGAATATTTCCATTTGGCTAAAAATTATGACATTGCGTTGATTGTTTTTCCAGCTTGTTCCAAAGCGTGTCCCGCCGGAATGTACGAAAGCAAACCGTGTGATCAATATTCCGATCGTGTTTGCAAAGGTTCGTTTAATGTGTAATATTTTTTTGTTTTCAAATGAAGCTTTTGCAATATATTGATTGTCAAATCTGAACTTATTATAAAAAAGATGAATTATCATATCAAAACATGTCAATACTAAATGTATTAAAGTTAAAAATAGTTAATACAGTTGTGCACCACAGAAACAATGAAACAAACCACGTTATATACCACAAACACGCCAATGAATAATGCTGTACTTTTTGGTGCAGTAAAACAATATATATAATATTAACAAAAATTGAGAATTCAAAATATTAACATGTTTAATTAAGATTTACAAAATAATATAATTAATAAAATATTTGATAAATAATAGTAACGCTACATTTAGTAATTGAATATTGCAGATACCAACCAAAGCAATGTTTTCAATGTAATATTACATGAAAAATCGGTTTTTGAATTATTTCAAATTTTTTGGTTACTATAGTAACTTCTGAATATTAACACATTTTGAAAATTAAATATTGAAAACAATTCATTTTTCAATTTAAGTTAATTTTTTTAAATTAAAATTTTGTGTTGTAGAAACATGTAAAGTTAAGGTATTAAAATGTATTTTTAAATAATGATTTTGAGCACATTGTTTATAAATTTATTAATTATTATTAAAAAATTATAAATTGGTTACATTTTGGTAGATGGCATTTGCTAAACATGATATAATTAAATATGATAAAATTTTGTGATTATAATTTTGACCAATAGAAATTGTTTCAATGTGAATTGGAAAATTTTTAGTAGGTGGGCGTTGATGAAATTACAACAGCCAATAGAAAATAAGCTTTTTATTGTCTACTCAAGGTAAAAAAGTAGTCAGAATATTGAAATGAAATCGCAATTTAGCAAAATTAATGCAGTTTTGTTTATTTATTAACATTGTTAAATCAGTAATTGTACCTGTTTTAAAGATTATTGCAGTAACAATGAAACATTTTATTTAATGAAAATTCTTCATTTTGTAGTAAAACTATTAGTAATGCAAGTACTATTATTAGTTCATTTAAAACATTATTGTTTATAATTTTTGTTTTCAATATGTTTTTCCACATTTTATTTACCTAACCTATAGAAAAAGTTAAAAATATTCTGATCATTTAACTTTCTTCTTATAAAGTATAAAATGGTTCTTATCAGACATCATCTGCTTATCCATTTCGTGATATTTCATGTCAACTTCGGCATTAAATAGTACTTTAAATGCCCAATCACATCTAAACTGTAAATGAACCAATTATAAGTGGTTAAAACCAGTGCCAATATCCAATAAGCTTTTAGCTAAGTATTGACCAATCAGAAAATGTAGGTAGATGGACAGAACTAGAAAAATAATAATCCTATGGGTTAACTTTTCTGATTGCAAGTTAGATCAATTTATTTTATTGATCAATAGATTCGCGCAGTAGCTTTTATATAACATGTGAATGTACTACACTTTACAACGCAAAATTTTCGGAGTGCTTGCAATCTTGGCTGGAAGTAGGCAGAAATTGCTGTACGTATGTACAATGTTGTTGAACCTATGTTATTTCCGGCTGTTTTACTAACCATAAGTTATTTATTTTATACGTGTCTTTTTCCGTTTCAAATTGTGTATCCCAATTAGCAGTGTACAATAAGTTTCTGTTTCAAGGTCATTTATTGGTATACCTAGATAAGGTTCTATCAGAAGACTCTCAAGTAGTCCTTTAACGAGTACACGGACGTTATATAATGATTGAATCCAATACGCATCAATTAGCAATACCTAATCTTTAGTTATTTGCTTACATAAGTTATAATACCAGTAAATAAACAAACTAAGACCAGCGTTCATTCAATCCTGTTAAGATATAATCAATTTAATGCAATTATATACACTACATTATTTAAACGTACAAGCGAATACAACTTTCAAATCAGAAAATGTGATGCTTGTTCACGTAAAGAAAAAAGCAATAATGGTTATTTACTTGATTATATCTGGAAAATATCACAATCTGGATAGGTAAATGTTTACAAATCAAACTTGTTTTCGGTAGTCCATAATTATGCTAAAAATTACCTGTATTGAAAATTATTCATAATGTACCTTTTTTGATTATCTCAATATGCAGCATGCCGTCCGCTTTGTATTTCGGACGAATTTGAACTTTCGCCCTGCATTGGGACAAATAACCGCATTTGCAAACGTAAGTGACGCTGTTTGGAAATTGAAGCAAGTTATTATTATTATTATTATTATTATTACAAAACCTTTTTGTTTTAAAATAAACATGGGGGGGGCAACCAAGATAACAGTAGCAGCAAAAAACAACATCAAAGTCCCAAAATGATTCCATGTGTTCGAACATTTTGGTAAAATGCTTGTTTGATTCCTTCCCCCCCATAAGACATTCATTTCAATTAGATCTTTCAGAATGGTTCTTAGCCAAGGCTTCTGTGATCTAGCTCCAACCTTTCTTTTGGCGGCCAATTTAGTGGATTCGATCAACCGCTGGCATAACCGGACGTGGAACCAGCAACTACGGTAAATTGATTATTTCCTGTTATGCCTGAATACTTTGGCTTGCTCACCCACCAGTCCCAGGGTTCAAAACAAGAACACAACCCAAGGTTTAGATGAGAATCCAGTATTACACATAACATATATATATATATATATATATATATAGTCACGGGCTTGCTACCCAGTCCATTGGCTGTCTGTCATACAATCCGACTTCATTATGATTGGTCGGATGAGTCACTTATCGATCGTAAATCGGTGTCATCTTTTTTTTGATTTATTTGATTTGTTTTTTGGCCTTGGTCATATGTAGGCAAAGAATCAATACCCGAACTAGTAATTCCCTACAAAAAGAATGTCTGGTTCGAGAACAGACGAAAGGTACACGATGCGAGTATCAGCTTAATTCCCGAAGACGTTAGCAGACTGCCTTTTAACAAATCAATAATTATCGATCGTGGATCGGGATATCAGGTATGCTTTTGCTCGAACGAAATTTGTTTAGTATGTGATCATTTAGAATAAAGCTCTTGTATCATCTACTTGACTTCTTGTGTGCATTTAAAGAAAAATGATTTGTCATGGTTTTAGTGTAAACAATCATCACTACTACTACTACTACTACTACTAATAATAATAATAATAATAATAATAATAATCAACACAATGATAATAACAATAATAATAGAAATAATAGTAATAATAAAAGATAATAACAGTAGTTACAATAGCAATATATCTAGTAATAATAACGGTAATTATTATATTTTTATATTATACAAAACTCTTTTGCTTTAAAAATAAGCACGGGACAATAAAACAACAATTTCAGCAAAACAACGAAGTCTCGTTGGCACTGAACATTCTGCAAATCGAAGATTGCACCCTTTTCCTTTATTCAGGCTTGAGACTGGCTAGATTGAATCATTTTAATTTACTGGTACATCATTATTATTGCTATTATTATTATCTTTACTAACACATTATTGACGTATAACGTATTCTCACCACAAGCTTCATATTACCTACAAAATAATCGTTAAATACCATAAACATTCATAGCTCAGTCATTGCCTCCTACATGGTTCTTCCCCTCCCCATTGTTGTTCTCACTAGGTTCGTTTGGATTTTTCCAGTCTAAACCTAATTCCAATTATGGGTCCTGTCGATCATTCGACAAGCAACGACAACCGGCTGTACCAACTGGCGGCGGCAACGATGGATCAGGCGACGCTGGAACCCGAGTCAACCTATCGGTGGTCACAGGCGGCCGCAGCGGGTATGCCATTGGCCAATGGCCAGTATCACACGTTGTACGCTTATTCGATCAAATCGAACAATACTCTGGACAAGTTGTGTCCCTATCCAGTTCCACCACTCTACCGACTGAGTATGCGCGTCCATCGGGCAAGTCGATGCTGTTGACACATTTTTTAGTAGATTGCTTGTTTTAATATGAGTCAGTGGACAGTTCGGAATGTGAGATAATATTAGGTCGTTACAAAAATAATGGCCATTTAAAGTATTGGGTTTTGAAACACATAATTTGTAGTTCATGTTGGGTAAATTTTGGCTTATATACTAAGTAATGTGTGCTCAGTAATAATTTGTAATTTATTTTAAGCACTTAAGTACATTTTTAAATGGTAAAACTTATTGGTCCAAAGAAGAGGTGGAATTAACTTTCAATAATTTTGTTGCATTACAGCCAACAACTTTTTATCAACGAGGAATAAATCATTTTGTAGGTCGATGGCAGAAATGAATAGCTGCGCAAAGCTCGTATTTTAATTATTTTTTCCATTTCTATTATTTATTTTTCAAGAATAAAAGTACGTGTCTGAAATCGGCCATTATTTTTGTAACGACCTAATAATAATAATAATAATAATAATAATAATCTTTTAAAACGTTTTATTGCTTCAATGTTTTACCGAAAACATTTTTCAAAAAATGGACATTTGACCAGAGCTCTAGATAGAGGATTCAAATTTGGTGTCGAAGGTAAGACTCCAACCCATGCCTACTCAATTTCAAGTTTAACGCACTGGTAGTACTTAAATCTGTATCATCTAGGAAAACATTGTAGTAAGCAACTATTAATATTAGCATTACACTTGTCCATACCATTGTCATCCTAATAAATCACTAATCAAATATTTTGTAATTACAAATTGCTTCTTCTGTAGAGTGACTGATATTATTATTGTTATTGGGATGTTAATGATCCTGAGGATTTGAGTAATGCTTATAAAGTTTCAATCTCCAATAATTGTGATATTCCTGACTGTTCATTCTCTACATGGTGCAACTTGAACTACATGCCTATAGACTAATAACAGCAGGGTCCTAGTGCACAGCGGTATAACTGAGTTTCCGCTACAGTGAGTGGGTGCAAGCATACACCCAGGGTACTTAAAAGGTATCTTGAAGTATACGTATACTATATGTAGCCCTATTGCTACGGGGATAACTCTGATAAAAAATTAGGCGGCTTGGTCAATTTTTGCGAACAGTGGCGACGTCACAAGGATGTCGTCTATCAGCCACAAAGCTTTGTTATTCTTCCACATTTGTTACGTTCATTAATCCATCGAAGTCGTATGAATATGGAAAGTAATGAAGAGGTGGCTACGTCATCAACCAAAATGAATGAATGAATGACATTATTGTTATTATTACTATCATTACTATTATTATAATGATAATATTAATTCCATTAGAATGTCACGACTACCACAATGTCGGACGCTGATCTTCCAGGATACCGTCCTGTTTTGGCCGGTTGTCGCACCTATCGTCAGTATGGCAACTTTCCGCCGTTGGAATTGGACTTGTCGTCTTATTCGAATCATTTTGAACACACTTCGTCAGTTGTAGAGTCGTTGACCAACCACGTCAACTTCTATAAAGTTCCCGTCGTATCGTGTCTCGAACCGGGCCAACTGCCTGCAATATTTGGATCGCAGTGGAATGAAGAATTGGCGACGCCTCGATCAATTTTTTATGAAGAGAAACAACTGTGAGTTTGACAAAATATAGAAAATTGAATACGATAATTTTGACAACCAATAGAAATGGTTTTAGAGTGGGGGTGGAATAATTTTGAGTAGGCGTGAGTGTGAAATTTTAAAGAGCCAATAGAAACGTGGATATCATTGTGGATATTATTATGAGCTGAAACAAGTGTGAGTTGTGCTTGACAAAATGATAATACACGTCGGAGTGGAAGAGGTAGTGCTAGAAATTACATATAGGTGGGTAGGGTACGGTAATGGTTGATATTTATAATTGATATTTTTACTACTTTAAATGATTTACGGAAAGCATCTTTCAGCAGTAAACTTTTGAACGTGGTTGTGGGGATTGAACCCATGACCATTCTGTTTCCATTCTATAACCACTCCGGGATGGTTTTTAGAATATAAAAATTTGAATATCATAATTTCGACAACTAGTAGAAATGGTGTAATTGTAAAGAGCCAATAGAAAACGTGGATATTATTGTCTACTAACGGTAAATAGGTAGTCTGTGTGTTAAAATAAACTTTTTATTTAACAAAATTGATGCAAAAATGTAGTAATTACAAAATGCTAATTTTGTATTCTTCTTGAGAGTAACGGTAATAATAATTATTGCTATTATTAGTAGTAGACATGATACTTAAAATTTGTTTTTATTAACAAGGAAAAGATTAATCTCTCAATATATTAATTAATTTTAACCGATATGTCAGGTTGTTTTTAATTTAAATTATTCACTACAACGAAGAGGTCATCTTACTGTATTTTTGTTATTTCTTTAACCAAAACACAAACTTGACACTGATTATTATAGTATAGTGTAGTATCGAAATAATAAAACGTCACTTGTGATGACGGGATCCTGACCCATGCTCACTCAGGTCCAAGTCGAGTGCTGTAACGCTAGATCACCCCGTCACATTGTTATTATGATTGTTGTTTTTTTTTTCCTTGTCCCCAAGATGCGGCCAACTCAAACTCGACTGCCATCATTGTTTGGCTTCGTGTGCCGAAGAATTGAAGTCGAGTTCGTTGACGTGCAAACCAACAGCAAGCGGTGCCGACAATGGTCGTTCACCGCGGTTGGAAACGTGTTTCGACTGCTGTACCCGCGACAACTGCACCGACATTTGCAACAAATATTCAACTCATCGGTGTCACATGCAGTTGTGTAGTCGAGGTTGGTTGACTCACTAACGTTTTTATAACTACTGCTACTATTGTTGCTATTAATAGCAATAATATTATCAATATTTGTATTAAAATTGTTATTATTACTACAACTCCGTTTAGAAGAGATTAGAAATGAACCGATCTAGTTAGTTTCAAGTCTGGATAGAGGAGGAGGAGGGTTTGATTGCAACAAGATTAATCGTGTTTAAAATTTTTGGCGTTGGGTTTTTTAAATGTTTATATCATCCTATAATTAGAATTACACTGATTTTAGTCTTCTGATGTTTGTTAACACAATGCTGGTTATTTACTGCTTCCCTTTTATCGGTATTATTTTTTTTGAAGAAATAAAAAATTGTCAACATTATGTTCCAACAATCCTCCGTTTTCAAATAGCTGCGATCTAGTTGAACTTGGAAGTAAACAGACAAGATGTATAAGATAGTAGATGCTTTTTATCGCCAACGTTTTAGAAGCAATCACATTTAGAAATTGACCAGATACTTTTTATTGTTGACGTTCTAGAAGCATTCTGATTATTTTAACACCAGGATAAAAATTGATTTTGCACCGCAGTGGTCTAGTGGTATAGCGCTCAACTCGAATTTGCCTAGGCATTGATTTGATATCCACCGCAGGCACTAAATGCTGGCCAGCTTTGCTAAAATGTTCACTGCTGAAAGATGCGTTTGCAGTGTAAAACATTCAAATTAGTTCCAATGTCATTTTTCCATCTACACAGGTCTCCGACTTGATTTCAGTCTAATACCCGAGTGGCCCAAACAAGGTGATTTTTTGTGTCATATTCAACCTGCCCAAAGTAGACCAATTTATCGATTCCAGTGGACGTTGCTATACCAGGGTCGACAACTAACCCCCGACCTTTTTTCGGCCTCGTTTGTTTTGCCATCATCATCAACAAACGACGTAGCGAACGGAAAAGTTGACAATAATTTGAATTTGGGTAATTGTGATTTTTGATATGAAAGGAAGTGGTTTTTTAATTGATTGTTAGAGATCTTTCTTCATTAATTCCAAGTTTTAATAGTTTCTCGATTTCTTATACAAAAGGTTGTCGAAAGCGAATTGAACTTGGTGAAGGTTAAATGAAATTTCTTGGTTAGAAGATTGCTTTTTTGCAACGACGCCAGTGTTCACAGAAATTAACGAGATGATTTTTTTAGGGTTAACGCTGGTTGACGAATTCACAAGTCTAACCTGCTACATATGATAAATAAATAAATCGAAATACATTTTAAACATCTTGGGTGTATGCTAGCACCCATTCAGTGAACGGGAATCTAGTGAAAGCCCAGTTATACCGCTGTACACTCGGTCATTGCTGTTATTAATCTAGATGCATGTTGATATCTAGTCCAGGATGCACCACATGGAGAATGAACAGTCAGGAATATCACCATTATTGGAAATTGAGACTTTATAAGCATTACTCAAATCCTCAGGATTATTAGCATCCCACAATGTTTGGTTTTTAACTAGTTGTAATGATACACGTGTTTGTATAAACATTGGTGTAATATCTTTGATAAAAATAACCAACAGCTTGAGTAGGCTAAAATGTATTGACTTACTAGTTAGAAAATCAATTAAACGTTTTGATTATGCTACCTTAAAGAATAACATGTGACCAATAATAACGAAGAGTTTTAATAATCGGGAATTGGATAATAAAAATAGAAGCATCTGATAGTTGCTTAATTATTAAACAACGAACACTATCTATCCGTATTTTTATACTTAATCTAAATGCAATATCAAACATTGTCAATTTAGAAGCAAACGATTGGAAATTGAACAATGATGCCAGTCATCATTCCCAAATTTACCGTAATCTGCTGAAAATTGATTACAATTCCGGTTTGGAACATTTGCCCAATATTATAAGTGGCACGGATACGATGCAAAATGCATATTTTTGGAGCAAACAGGCAAGTTTTTCAAAATATCACATTTTTCAATTACATCACATTCTATTATTGAACCATTTTAATTGGCTAACGTGTTTTTCAACCCTAGACAATTCCATTGGTCAATGGTTTAAAGACATTTCATTTGGGCCAATCAGAAACGAATATTGATCGTTTTCATCCAAATGCTCCATTGACCAATCATTTGTTTTCCCACTATCCTCAAAATGATCCAAATCACGTAGCCAGTATTCAGGTTTGGCCCAGTCAGCCACTTGGTGTGAGCACTACAGCTTGGGCCAAGTTGAGTGGAGCTCCATGTGAAACTGCTGTACCTTTGATAGAACAACTTAATATTTATTCGCCTACACTGCCTCCCTATATTGCAATGGGTGAAGTGAAGGTTAGTAGCATTTTAATTATAAAAAATGTTTAAATTCGATACATGTGGATGTAATTAAACATTTTATTTTTAATTTTTAGGTTGAATATTTGGGTAACTATTTGTATACTGTTGCTCATTCGAGATTAAAACCGAAAGTAAGTAATTGTTTTTATTGAAAACCATTAATTACAGCAAAAAAGTGATTATTTAACTAAACCCTCTCTAGCAACTACATAGCATACAAGGGAAACGTCACTTCGGTTATAAAATATACAATACTATATAATAATTGAAAAAAATATAATTATATGTACATATATTGTAAGTAATAAAAAAATTGTATAAAATATTAACTGATGCAAAATCGAAAATTGATTAAAATGATAAACATGATTTATAACGTCAAGTATTAATAAAATACAGATCACATGCAATTTTTTCAGTTACCAAATGATTAAAGACATTACAAAGTTCAAAAAATTCAATAACCTATGTGATCGCCTTTCTTTTGAACAACCTAAACCAGGCGTTTTGGAATGTTGTCGATGAGAGTGTTCATATATTCTTCTTTCATCTCATATTGAACAACAAACCGAATGCGTTCACATAACTCCTCAATTTCAGTATGCTTATTGAATGTTGCATCTTAGCCTACTAAAAAAATGTTCAATAACATTGATGTCCGGGCTGTTAGGTGGCAATTGAGTGAAAAATACTTTTTTCGATTTTAGCCCCTCTACTGTCTAAATGTAAATATAAAGCAAATAAAGTGAACTTAGATAAATATAACGTTACCTTTTTGGACGTATGACATGGAGTATTATCCTGAAAAATATTACATTTTTTAACTTTAAAAATGTACATATTGAAAATTGAAAATCTATTCGGATTTTGTCAAACCCCGTTATCGGAATCAAGCCGTTTAGTTTAATAAAATGGTGTCCTCTTGTTATGTCATTAACAATATCATTTTATAATAGCCAATAAGGCTTGAGATTGGTTACGGTGGAATTTATATAAATAATTTTATGAAAGATAATAACATTGTTGTACTGGATCTGATCTAGTAATACAGCGCTAGATTCATACTTGGGCGGGCATGAATTTGACTGTCTCCACCGGCACTACACAAACACGAGTCTTCAACTGGTTTCCTCTAAAAAATGAAAAATGTCTGTTCCAAAATATGGAAGCCAAATAAATATAAATAAACTGTAATATGTTTCATCCAATCAGCGTTATTTTCTATATCTAATACTCAACCAATCAACGATCGATCTAATTATTTATGACCTTGTAACACATTGAAATTGATTGACTTTCCTCACATCACTTAAGCATATTAGACACTTCAACAATGTATCAAAATAACCCTTATACATCACTTTAGCAATACTAATATTTAAATTTTAAAAAAAGGTTTTTTTTACAAATAGCGCTACCAAATTCTCGCTTAAACTAAAACCCCAGAATAAACACATTTCGACAAGATAAAAAATACTACTACATTATTTACTTAAAAATAAATTATAAAATGTGTACAGTTATACAAAATAGACATGACCAATTAGTAATTCAAGTGATAAGCGTGATTTTTTATAACTTCTTTTAACCGCTTTGGATAGGAATCAACCAAATTATTGATAAAATTTTATGGAATTTGATTGTTCAATACATACTCAATTTTTTCCTCAAATTTCCATCTTCTCGTTTAAGATAACTGACAAGATTTTCAATTACATTGAGGTCAGGGCTGTACAGAGGCAATTAAATGAAGCTTGGTGTTTATACTATTTAAAGAATCTTTAGTTTAAACAATAAAAAATGCGTTAAATTTTAAATTACGTTAAAAAAAATTCATTGACAAGTCTTAGACCCTGTAAATGTAAGCTCCCATTTACCTTTGCTAAATATAACAACAACGGGAATGCAACTGGATGAATACAAATGTTGTACTGGTGTAGTTTATTAGTACAGTGCCAGATTCATACTTGAGTAGCAACTGGTTTGAACGCTAACTGTTTTCCATTAAAAATTCAAACAGTAGGAAACGAACAAATATTGCTATAATTGGGACAATACATTTAAAAAAAGGCTCAATGTTTAAAATGCCTATTATTCCTTCATCCAGCTAGTCATGACTCTTTCCAAATCCGCCTCACTACTTGGTGCCATTTTCAATCCGGCCACTGTCGAACGCGGTCGTTACCTGCGTGCAAGTCTCGCTCTGGGATGGCTGACCAAATCCCAATTGAAATCGGACGATCTGATGGTCAGTTTTGATCCGCCATCATCGTCATCATCATCCCACTTCTCGTCAGCCGGCCTGTATCCACCCGACGAAGAGGATGAAGAAAAGGGCAGGCAGCGATATTGGATTATCGATTTGACGGGACAAGTTGACAAATTCCCCGGCTTATTTCGACTCAAAGTTTATGCAATGAAACAGATGAGTGGTGATGGCGATGCATCATCATCATCATCTCATTATCGATTGAACGAAGATGCAAGTGTCGAAATCGAATCGGCGGATGAATATGATGACAATGCTGATCACGTGATGAATAAAGTTCATTTTGGAGCACAGGATGATGATGATGATGGCAATGGATTGGGCAGTGGGTTAGGGGACGAACTTTTGTTGGATTATGATATTGGTGTGTTTGAGGAGAGAAAATTTCAAGTAAGTCTTTTTTGGTGTGTATGTGAATGAGAATTGTAACAAATTTTTGAAACCTTTTGACTCTGAAATTAATTAAACGGTTGATAGTAAAGATTGATTATATTGCATATTGGAATTATGTTTTTAGTTCTTTGCCTTAGTTTTCCAGAAAAAGTTAGATTTACGTTCTCATACATTATTCAAACTAATATGTAATATAAATACAGTTGTATGATATTACAATCGTTTAATTCACACAACGTTAAACACATGAAACGCGCTATTCAGTAGTTAAATAGTGACAATTATCGAAAATAAAATATCGCTGTATTACGCCATTAAAAAGTAAATATGGCGGCTCACAAGCATTCTGATTGGTTAATCTCAAACAACCAATAACATTGTAGTTATATTCAAAACCCCTTGAGTTTGTTTGAAGAGGCTGCGTATTAAAAATTGGGTTTTTATATAGATTACGCTGAATTCTGTCATTGGAATTATGTTTTCAGTTCTTTCTCTTAGTTTCCTAGACTGGTATTACCTTGTTTTTCGAAGACGTTGGGTTGCTAATCCTATAATCTATACCTCCTTTATTTTTTCAACCGAACGTGTGACCAATTACATTAGAGCTGACTATTTATGTTTTCACATATTATTTATTGTTACAAAACCCTTTTGCTTTAAAAATAAGCATAGGGCAATAAGATAACAATTACAGCAGAAAAAGAACAACAACGTTTCATAATTTAAAAGAACATAAGACAACAAAATGTTTCCACGTCTTTGAACATTTTGCCAAAGGTTGTATTTGATCCCTTATGAAACATTCATTTCAATTAGATTTTTCTGAGCAGTTCTTAGCCAAGATTTCTGTGGTCTACCTCCATCCTTTCATTCCTCATCTTCAATCGTCCATTCCAAAATCGTTCTTGCTGGTCTTTTGGGCGGTAAACGTAGAAGTTGATTAAGTAATTTTCTTCGTCTAATTGTAATGATGTCATGTAGTGAACAAGAGACAGTTCTTTTCATAATCATATTAGTTAAAATGTGATCACGCCAGGTAATCTTTAAAATATTTTTAAGACACCAGCGATAAAAAACATACACTATCTTATCAATCTTGTCTAAACGCATGAAGCGCACTATCCAGTTGTAAAATGGCAATAATTATTGAAAATAAGATATGGCTCACGCCATTAAAAAGTAAATATGGCCGCCAAGCATTCTGATTGGTCGATTTGAAATAGCCAATAAAAATCGATTTTATATTAGATATTAACTTAGCCTACGATTGTGTTATTTTGAATTTTAGATTCGAATTCTTATTCACGGCCCAACTCAGGAACCGGATTATGAAAAATCGTTTAGGCTGCAAATTTTGGTGCTGATCATTCGCTGGATATTGTCGTCAAACGTGCAGTTCAACCGGTAGACGAAATGAATTTGAGACGGTCTTATGAACGTTTACCCAACAGTAAGTTTGTTAGTTGTAGTTAGCAATATCATTGAAATTTGAGACTTTATAAACATCACTCAACCCTTCAAGATCATTAGCATCCCGATTTATTAACATAAATAGCAAGCTTATCTGGTGTGATTATGTGAAGCATATATTTGCAAAAATCAAATCCTTACGCTTATACATAAGGAGATTAAGAAAACTAAATGTTGATAATTATATTAATAAATTGTTTGTAACACCTTGTTTTTTTATTGCTTGTTTATTATATTGCTAACCCGTAATTTTTCCTGGTTTACTAAAATAAGATTATGTTGTTTTTAAAAAATATATATCTTTGGTGTCAAAATCTGCAAGAATCAAATATTCTATCTTATTAAATGATATTGTTAATAAACATTTAAAATCTTGTAAACAGTGAGTATTAAGGATTGAAGGTAATAACACTCACCCACTACACACAGCTTCAAACAAATCTAAGGCTTCTGGGAAAACGGGGAGAACCTACCTGCACATGAAAGCCAAAACTAATCAATACAAATACTCATGTCTGCCATACTTATTCAGAATATTAACCAATCCAAAATTGAACTTCTAACAAACCTATCAAAGTAGGAATCACTCCAACCATGCATTTATTTGAACTAATTTTGACATCCTACAGCATAATGTAACTATGCCTTATTTAAAGTATAGTAAATTTGAATATTTTTTTTGAATCACATGTGTACCGTTTTGACTATATTTATATTCATTAATATATAACATTCTATTTCATTTTGTTCTCATCATTTGTACTACTACTTTTTTTAATTATGTTATGTTATTTATCAATTAACTTTTATTAATAGTCAAAAAATATTTTTTACGCTGAATTTATCTCTAGTGAGATATTAAAGCTTAATATAATAATAATAATAATAATAATAATAATAATAATAATAATAATAATAATAATAATAATAATAATAATAATAATAATAATAATAATAATAATAATAATAATAATAATAATAATAATAATAATAATAATAATAATAATAATAATAATAATAATAATAATAATAATAATAATAATAATAATAATAATAATAATAATAATAATAATAATAATAATAATAATAATAATAATAATAATAATAATAATAATAATAATAATAATATAATAATAATAATAATAATAATAATAATAATAATAATAATAATAATAATAATAATAATAATAATACATTTACCGTAAACAAAGTGTAACAATTTTTTCTTAATTTTTGTTAGACGACGGACGCCCAGCACTTGTCGATTTATTGCCCAGTCTGGCTGCCCGTCAGCAGTTGATTCAAGATACGTTAAGCTCGGGCGACTATTTGACCGAAAGCGATTCGTACGTGGAAGAATTTGACAATTCAAACCAAATAGAAGACTCGCCTGTTCCAATATTTGGTCCCTCGGCCCTCCTGGTCTACAGTTTTTTGGCCCTCGTATTTCTATTGGCTGCGATTTATCTAATTGCACTTATTACGCATCCAGGTTTGTCTAAAAAAATTATTGATTGGTTGATTGATGACAAGGTCATTTATTTATAAAATTGTTGATTGGTTGATTTAAAGGCTCATTATTTTTGTGTTTTAAGAAAATGTTGAACGGGCAACCAATGTTGATATTTAATTAGCGGACTTTACTGGCTTAATTAATCCCTGTAGATGTTCCATTAACGCTACATTAAACATTCTTTCATTTGGTTTGTATAGTTCAAGTTGTTTACTCATTGAAAATAATTAAAACATCGTAAACACAATTACTACACTTTGTCTGGAATGATACCGTCACATGTAAAACAACTGCAGAGATCGATTTCAATCATCGGCATCATACATACACTCAGGATACTTAAGAGGTATCTAAAAGTATACGTACACCATATGTAACTTTTGGGTTAAGGGAGATAACCCTTACAAAAAATCAGGCGGTCTCGTTAATCTTTGCAAACAGTGGCGATGTCGCAAGGATGCTGTCTACCAGCGAAGAAACTTTGTTATTCTTCCACGTTTGTTCCGCTTATCAAGCCATCGAAGTCGATCGTTTTTATGTCGTATAAATATGGAAAATAATGAAAAGTTGACCAAATACAGGCTCACGTGCGACTCTGCTAAAAATGTCTACTGCTAGAAGATACATTTCCCGTATTAAAAATAAAAATTACAAATAAACATTTAGTAAAAATACAGAAAAGTATCTAAATTTATTGTCGGTTGTAGGTATAAGCTATTGATCAATTTAAAAACAAATAATTGAACATGGCGTAATATTAAACTCAACCCAGAGGAAAAGTCAGAAATAAACCAATTTAGCCAGTCCCAAGTCTGGATAAAAGAGGAGGGTTTGAGCTGTAAACACCTGCAAAATAGTTGCAGTAAGACGAAGAAAATTAGCTGGTCAAATTCTACGTTTACCGCCCAAAAGACCAGCAAGAATGGTTTTGGAATAGACGATTGAAAATGGTAAAAGAAAGATTGGGGTAGACCACAGAAAAGTTGGCTAAGAACTATTTGGGAAGATCTAATTAAAATGAATGTATCATGGGATCAAGCAAAATGTTTGACAGAATGTTCAAATATATGGAAATATTTTGTAGTTTCATGTTCTCTTTGAATTACGAGACTTTGTTGTTGTTTTTTTGCTGCAACTGTTATGATATTGCCTTATGTTTCGTTTATGATAAAAGGTTTTTCTAATAATAAAAAATAGTATTAGTAATAACAATTATAATAATAGTAATAATAATAATAATATTAATAATAATAATAATAATAATAATAATAATAATAATAATAATAAATAATAATAATAATAATAATAATAATAATAATAATAATAATAATAATAATAATAATAATAATAATAATAATAATAATAATAATAATAATAATAATAATAATAATAATAATAATAATAATAATAATAATAATAATAATAATAATAATAATAATAATAATAATAATAATAATAATAATAATAATAATAATAATAATAATAATAATAATAATAATAATAATAATAATAATAATAATAATAATAATAATAATAATAACAATAGTAATTATATTATTAGTTTGCTTTGTACCCGCTTTCTATTCACAGATCCTACGCTGTCATGGGTCAACATAAGTCCCTTTGACAACAACATGACATCAACCGATGAAGATCGTGTCGTACTCATTTCTAATCCAGCCAACCACCACTGGTACCGCAATGTCTGCTTGTCCCAATGGCTCCGAGTGTTTATGCTCATGGGATATTTGTGTTTGAAGTCGGCCTACACATTCAGCGTTACTCTTACAGCTCTCATTATAATTATACGTTTTATGACAAGGTGAGTGATGTGTTTTTGCCTTCCTAATAACCTCATCTGTTAGTGGCTTTCGTTAGTTCCAAGTTCTCATAGCACTGTTGCGATTTTCGGAGGTGTGAGGGATATGTCAGTCCAACCGACTTAGCCATTGTTTACAAAATAAGGTCCAGACCAAGATAGTGTGAAGATTGTCTTGAACAGTATCCATCCAAGTACGTTTCTAACCGCCTTTTTTCTTCTTCCAGTTGGCATTTGGACAAGTCAAGGTTACGATACGTGAGATTGCATCAAGAAAGAACGTATCCAAACCAGCGCAATCTTCGATGTTGCGATACTTTTCCCATTGTCATAACATAATTTTTATTTCACCTCCTGGGATGAGTTTTCTAATTTACTTTTAAATATTTTTTTATTTTTTGCAAATAGTGAGTCATCCGTAAAACTTGCCAACCTCCCCGAATGGGATAATTCAGATAACCAAAATGTTATGGGAACAAGTTTAACACGACAAAAATTGTTGCAAGATGCGATGGATGTACATTTAAAAAATGAATTAATTCGACAACAGACAGAATTGACAAAAATTCGCGATCAATGTGATGTCGGCATTGAAGCTATGTATCGGCAAATGAACGAGGTATGATTTATTTTCAATTCTAGTGATATATACTACTTTTATCCAAATTAAGTAGTCTAATTTTTAATCATTAATGTTTTGTTAAACAGCGTCTTGATTTGATCTCGAGTACGGCAGCTTCTCGGCGAAGTCGAGTTCTATTGTCGCAAGCCGTCGCCGAATTAGGTCGGGCAACAGCTGCGGCTTCTGTTGTACAGTTGGGTGAAGGACTTATTACGTTTAATCAAACAGCAAAGTGGGCGATGAAACGTCTACAAGCTGATTTGATAGAAACACAAAAGATGCTCGGAACTTCGGATTGGCTTACAGGCTAGTGTTTTATTGATTATTTTATGTTTTACATTTTTTTAAACGCTTATTAAAATTTTGGATTAACCAGAAACAATTCAAAGAACAAATAAGCATAAATAAGATTAAGGAAACAATAGTTTACATTGATTGGATTAGAAGTAACCAATAAGCATATCGAGTTATTTTTAACAATTGACCAATAACAATTGAGTAAATCAGAGATTGGTTAAAATTTATTTATTAAAATAATTTACTAATAAGAATAATGATACTTAATAATCATTGGTCAAATATTGAATAACCAATAATAATAGTTCCTATTTTCGTAGTTTGTTTTATTATAGAATACTCATGTCTTTATTCGAGTATAAACAATGTTTTAAATTGCAGTATTAAAAAACATAGTAACGTTATCCTATAGCATAACCCTATTTTGTTCAAACCAAAGTTAAGATTTTTAATTACTTAACTGTTTTGTAGAAAGTTCGAATTATAACATTTTGTAAAAAAAACACAATTATATTGTACAATTTTTAACATTTTAGAATTACAACCGCTTATTATAAATTTTTAAATTATGAATTTTTAAAATTTAAATATACAATAATCTTATTATGTAATTTGTAAGTTGTATTTATTTGTTGGTTTAACTAATTTACTTTGTATAATTATGTACAATTGATAATCCTTTAACGTAATTGAATAAACTCTAATTTTGAGTTGCTTGCTTTCTGTTATTATAAGTTGTGTGAGTAAATAACTAAAAAATCATTGTCATTAATTAACTAACATTGGATTTAACGTCCGTGTACTTTTTAAATGTACCTCCCTATATAGTTATAATTTAATAATTGTTTTTATGTTATCAATTTATTGTTACTTTAATCCACTGTTGTTTGCCTTTTTATACTCTACTACAAATTAACCACAGGTGCTCGCCTCATTTACGCCGAAGTACTCCGTCTACGCGGTTTAAATCCAGACCCTTCTGATCCTACGCGGTCATTCCTGGTTTGGTCTAAACTACTTTCTCCCAATGCAGATTCGAGGTCATTTGTTATGCCCGATCTAGCTTTGCCTGCATCAATTCCCATTCTAAAGCCCGAACAACTTACAATACCCAGTCCAGCTGCTTCTTTGGTTACGACACCGCATTACGACGTCGATGAACCGGAATATGGACCAAGTTATGTTCCCTATCTGGCCCAACCAATTGAACTGGTACGTCAATTGGGGTTTGTGATTTTCAGCTGTTTTTTTAACTGTATTAAAGCGTGGATACTGGACTTGAGGTGAGTAGTATCCAATACAACAACAGCAGCAACAGTTAGCAATAGAGCTACTTCTTCAGTAGTTACAAGTTTTTTAGTGAAGCCAATCAAAGGAGCCGATGGTCGTACTCGCACCCATGGTCACCTAAGTTTGAGCTCAGGTAACTATCAACTTGATCATTCCAGCATATCAAAAAATTGTTTAAAACATGCAGTCTACATTTGTTGTTTAAAAGCTTAGGCATCTTTCCTTTGTTAATTATCAATTATAATACGCCGGGCAATTAGAATTGATTACATTCAAGTTCAACCACCCGTAGCTCAGCGGTTAAAGGCGCTGGCTTGAGATCAAATAGGGTGTGTGTTCAAGGGATGGTCTAACGATACAGCTCTTGATTTGGACCTCGGTGGGCATCGGGGTTTGAATCCCACCACCGGTAGTTAAACACCAAAAGTGTAAAATATAATTTTATAAAAAATCGATTGACTAAATGTTTTTTATCTGTATTATCCTGGATATTTGGATTCTGGTCTGAACCTTGTGTCGTGTTCCTATTTTGACTCTTGGGACTAGTGTGTTAGCAAGTTAGAGTTTTGAGCTCACTGTAACATTAATCCGCCTAACATCCAGAGTGGTCTAGCGGTACAGCGCTCGGATTTGGACCTCGGTGGGCATAGGTTCGAACTCCACCACCGGCAGTAAAATGAGGGCTCACGTTCGGCTTTGCTAAAATGTTCACTGCTGAAAGATGCCCGTTTCTCGTAAAACATAAAATAAAAAATAAAATAACAAATTAGCGACGGGAATTTACACTTGATAAAAAAATGTGTATTCTGTAAGTCAACTCAATAACACGTGAACATAATTAATTATGCACTTAAAGCATTGGAGGTTTTCTTTATAATTCCAAATAAAAATAATAGAAGACGTAAACTGTATGATGAATTCATTTCGTATATTCTCTTCAGTCACAAGCATATAAAAAATCAGTATATATACAAAAAAGGTATAATGTCATTAACTTAACATTAATAACTACACAGATATGTCAAATCTAAATTTAATCAAGTTACTAATTACTTTTGTGCACACAAAATGGGTTTTTATGTGTGAATATAAACAACTTTTCAACATATTAGAGGCTTAGACAGTTATCTTTAGTCAGTGCTTCATTTAAAGTGAATGACGTAGTATTGACAAAGTGCACAAACGTTCATTTGAGTTGGACTCTTTATTGATCCAATTAGGTTCGTTCAGCTAAGCGACGAGTTGTCCGACCGATATATTTGTCACCGCAACTGCAAGTGAACTGTTAGAGGTAGAGAGTATTGATTTGGCTGATTATATGTTGAGCAGACGAAGAACTGTTGTGGTACGTAACATTCTTAATTGGGCCAGTGGGCATATCCTTTTAATCGCACCTACTTCCAAGAGATTCCTGGCGTCATCTCTTTTTCGTTGATCACTTCAGGAAACCATTGACAATATCTGGTCAGTTGAAACCGATTCGCCGTTGAAACATCTGAGCATGAACGACTTACTTGATCTGTCCAATGGTCAGGAAGCAGTCCATTCCAATGGATCATCATCCTCTTCGCAGTCGTCACAAGCCGCCAACGCAACCCGAGATGCTGACGACAACGATGAAGGTGGACTGTTTGGCAGTACAACGTTCGATTTGGGTTGGGTGCACATATTCGGCGCGGCTTTGTTCTTGGACGCTCTGTGGCTTATTCATCGAGTGTTGCATACTGTAGATACGGCCGAACGTATTTTGTACGGCGATGTAGTGTTCGTCAATTTGACGAAACAAGGTATGACGTGGGATGATTTTGTGTTTCTCGTTATTATTAGGGATGCTAATGATCTATTAGGATTTGAGTCAATACTTATTATTATTATTATTATTACAAAACAACCCTTTTGCTTTAAAAATAAGCATGGGGCAATAAGACAACAAGTACAGCAAAACAACAACAGTAACAAAGTCTCGTTGGCGTTAAATATTCTACAAATCGAAGATTGCGCTTTCTTTCGGCTTTCACTCAACCTTGTCATCTGGTAACTTTGCCATCTAGAAACGTTGTTGTTTGCCGGAATGACGTCATCTTTCATTGTGTATAAATTTTTACAGAGGCCAGGTTGCCAACCTTGCGCTCAAACCCTCCTCCTTTATCCAGGCTTGGGACTGGCTAGATTGAATCATTTCTATCCAAACTAGGCGGAGTAATGCTTATAAAGTCTCAATTTTTGATGATGGTGATATTTCTGACTGTTCATCCCCCATGTGGTGCATCCTAGCATCTAGACGAATAATAACAGAGACCGCTTGCACAGCGGATAAATGCCAGCATACACCCAGGATACTTAAAAGGTATCTAAAGGTATATGTATACCATTTATAGCCATTGGACTAAGGGAAATAACCCTGACAAAAAATCAAGCGGTTTCGTCAATTTTTGCGATTAGTGCCATCATTACAAGGAGCCATTTGATTGGTCAGCAGACGGCATCCTTGTGACGTCGCCACTGTTCACAAAGATTGACAAGGCCGTCTAAATTTTTGTTAAAGTTATCTACATTTTACCCACCCACTGAAGTGGAAGCCTAGTTATACGACCGTGCTTTCACTCTCTGCTTTTATCAATGTAGATGGATAAATGTTGAATGTCATATAATTTTTAATTGGTCGAAATCTTAGTAAATTTTATTGGATATGGGTTTTGTTCTCTGATTGGTTCATTTTAAAATTGAGCTGTGATTGGATGTTGTAGGCACTATTTAATGTACATTTTTCGCTCTCGCCTCATTATGCAATGGCGTTTGTACACTCGACTGGACTTAATGTATTTATTCTAATTGGAAAAAAGTGGGAAATGTTATCCACGTTGTGAGGAGGTAAAAGATTTCCATACGTCAAGGTTTTTTTACAGATGTACATTTTATCAGAAGCGAAAATTAGAAAGCACAAAACTTCTGTTGTTAATATGACACGTGAACTATTTCTACAAATTAAGTAAGTAAAATGTGTAAAAACATATTAGAACCGAAAATTATAAACAATAATGCATTACTAGTAGTGTTTCTACACAAAAGAAAATTGTTGGACTGCATTTGCCGTTCACGGCTTAGCAGTACAGCGTTTGAACTCATGTCCACCAAAGTTTGATCCCAACCGCTGGCTTTAAAATGTGCATGGGCCGACATGGGATAACGGTAACAGCAAAAATGAAGTCTCCCTAATTGAAAAAGAACACAAATGATTCCATGTGTTCGAAAAACATAATTACGTGTGTAGTATGGATGATGGACAATCTTTAACGATTAATTTAAATGTAGTATTTATTAAAAAAATCATAGAAGCCATCGAAAAGGTATCCGCTTCCCGGTTGGACTCAAACCAACAACATTGTAGGAAATTGAGACTTACTCTCAGACACGAACTGGAGAATTTCCTGTGTATTAAACAGTGTTTTGTTGAAGGACACTTTTAAAAATACCCAATATCGATTTATATTAAAATCAATCGATATCAAAAGCGGGCTTTGTCCACTCGTTGAAAAATGATGAAAAAAGTAAATATGTTAAAAGTACCTTCAATCAGTTATTGATCTATTAATCAAAATCTATTATCGAATAATGTTTTGTGTTAAATATTTAAGAAACACAATTTAATATATTGTTAAAATAAATTA
Source organism: Cardicola forsteri (assembly GCA_025895645.1). Lineage (NCBI taxonomy): Eukaryota > Metazoa > Platyhelminthes > Trematoda > Strigeidida > Aporocotylidae > Cardicola > Cardicola forsteri. The sequence continues at coordinate 62,118 of JAKXYG010000526.1, forward strand.
AATTTTAGGTCTTCAAGAACGCTTTACAAAACACAGTTCATTAAAACGCGGTTTAAAATATGCTTTTCAAACAGTAAGTTTCAACTTGTGTATAGTGAACTTTTTATTTTTAATGATACCTGTGTATAAACACGTTTTGTTTAAATTATTGACTATTATTATTGTTATTATGATTTATTAATGGTTTTTTTAGAAGTTTTATTATACTTGTCAGATTTACTTGAATAATAAATCCACTTGATTTTAGTAAACCAGGAGCACTTATTTGGAATTATCAGTAGTTCATACCCTTCAAGTTTTACACACACACACATAAACTTTTTGGTGTAAGACCAGCACCTCAACCACTGACTTACGGATGATTAAACTCGACTTTATAAATTTATTATTTATGTAAATAGGATTAATTTTAATTGCCCATCGTTCACATATGCTGCTACATTACTACCGATTTAGCAAATGAGAGAATCCTTTCACTGGGACTTTACCATATAGGTCCCTGTTAATCTCTTTCGTCCTGAGCAGCATTAGGTAACATAATTTTATTATTTGTATTACTAAAGTTGGTATATATTGAAGATTGAGTAGCTGATTGCATCACACTGAATAAATTAGGGATTTTTTCTAACACGATTTAGTGGATGTTGTACGAAATGTGAAGGCATGTCAAAAGTACTGGATGTGTAACCGGGTGGGTATGAACTTGAGTCTCACTTAATGAGATAGTCCAGCGGTACAGTGTTCGATTCAAATCTGGGTGGACATCAGGGTTTGATCTTTACGGACCCATTAAATGCGGGTCACGTTCGGATTCGCTTCAATATGCGCTTTTCGTAAAATTAATTTTTTTTGTAAAATAAGATATATGTATTCGAATAGGATGTTGTATCAACTTTTGGTGCATATAATTACAGGTACGCTTATGAAGTTTTAGTTTCCAATGATGGTAATATTCATAACTGTTCCTCTTCCATGTGGTACATTCTGGATTAGGTGCCAACAGGCATATAGACTAATAACACCAGAGACCAAATGCGCAGTGGTGTAATTGGGCTTTTACTGGATTCTCCAATGTTTGTTGCTGTGGTACATCGTAGACTAGGTGTCCACAGACCTCTACAGGCAATTGTTAACCGTCATATTATAAGAAATTATAAAATTTTATGATTATAATTTGGACCAATAGAAATGGTTTCAGTGTGAATATGTCTATTTTCAGTTGGTGGGCGTCGATGAAATCACAACAGCTAATAGAAAATAAGCTTTTTGTTATCTACTGATGGTAAAAAAGTAGTTAGTATATTGGAATAACATTGTTATTTTGGCAAAAATGCAGTTTTGTTTATTAAAGTTGTTAAATTATTAATTGTAGATATTTTAAAAATTATTTCAGTAACACTAAAATGTTTTATTGAATGTAAATTTTCCATTTTGTAGAAACACTATTAGTGCATTGTTTATAATTTTTGGTTCCAATATGTTTGTACACATTTTATTTATTTAATTTATAGAAAGAGTTGACAATATTTCGATTATTCACGTGTCATCTTAACAACAGAAGTTTTGTGATTTCTAATTTTCGCTTCTGAAAAAATGTACATCTGTAAAAAACCTTGACATATGGAAATCTTTCACCTTCTCCACAGTTTTGTCCAGATACACAGTGATAAAAATCACTGTGTATCACAGCGTGGATAGCATTTCCCACCTTTTTCCAATTAGAATAAATACATTAAGTCCAGTCGAGTGTACAAACGCCATTGCATAATGAGGCGAGAGCGAAAAATGTACATTAAATAATGCCTACAACATCCAATCACAGCTTAATTTTAAAATGAACCAATCAGAGAACAAAACCCATATCCAATAAAATTTACTCAAATTTCGACCAATTAAAAATTATATGACATTCAACATTTATCCATCTACATTGATAAATGCAGAGAGTGAATGCACGGTCGTATAACTGGGCTTCCACTTCAGTGGGTGGGTAAAATGCAGATAACCTTGTCAAACATTTAGACGGCCTTGTCAATCTTTGTGAACAGTGGCGACGTCACAAGGATGCCGTCTACTGGCCAAGAAACTTTGTTATTCTACTACTAGGTTTGCTACGCTTATCAATTTATTGAAGTCGATTATTTAATATGCTGTACAAATCTAGAATTAGTGAAGTGGTGACTATGCGTGATCAACAACAATGAACGAATTGTACATTAGTCATGACTGATTATTCTCATTTTTTCTGTCCATTTCCATTTGCAGATAATGCAGCCCGGTAAAGTAGGAAAAATTTGTGCCAGTTTGTTAGCCATCCTGACGGTTACTCAAATTTCGGCTCATTTGGATCGACTCTTGTCGCAGGAAATGTTGGATTACGTTGGATACTATGACAACTTGGTATGTTTTGTTTATTATTATTATTATTATTATTTCTATTACTATTAGTATCATTGTTATTATTACTATTACTATTATTGTTTTTATTATTATTATTACTATTATTAACAAAAACAGTTCATATTCCTAATATAGATTTAATACATATTTGTTAAAAGTTGAATGTGAAAATTGTTCATATCATCTTTTTCTTCCATTAAATTACTTAATTAACAAATTGATTACATAGCGTCGTTGTAGAAATTTTAACATTACGCCAGGTAAAAAATATGTTTTTACAAACGTTTTAAGCACCAATTTTTCTTTATTTTCAACACGAGTTTAGTATTAGCTAAATTGGAATTAATAACTGTTGCCATGCGCAAGAATTGCTAAAAATAGTATTATTTTATTAATTTTTATTTTAATAATAATTTTTACATAATTATACAGTTTAAATTTTTAAACATTATTTGAATTTTATTTAAATGCACATTTTATTTCATATTTTCAGTAACTGTAATTTTGAGAAGCATTATCACTTGATACTAATATTTCAGATAATACAAAAGCTTTTTGGTTGAAATTAGTTAGTGGTGTTGATAAATATTAGGAAGGAGAATTTACCGTAATGAAATTGCATATTTGTTTTTTTCTAACTTGTCAAATATCTGAAATACTGTACTTTTCGTGTTTTCTAAGAACAGATTATTGGAAAAATGAACAATTTAACAACATTTAACATATTAACTCACTGCAAAAGTATGGATGAATATCATTGGTTAAAAAATTGAATGCCTTAATTTTCATTGGTTATTTAAATTAGTAAATTATTAAACAATTTCTCAACCAATCACTGATCGAATATGTGGTTGATTGATAAAATTATTTTCTCCAGGTATTGCCCGTCCACTTACATGCCCGTTTGGTCAACATACACGTAACCCGTTCTGCACAACGTCTCAATCAATTCGAATTGGGTCATTTGGAGTCGGAGTTGAGTCATCAAATGCGACAGGCGCAATTTTTGTTAAATCAATGGACCAAGTGGCTGGATGAAATCGAACAAGAACAGTGTCGCCTATTGTTGTCGTACAAAGTACGTCTATTGATGTTGAGAAAAGATTTTGTTGTTCTATCAGTCCCCTAAAACAATTTACACTTTGTTCTAGAAGTGTAACTTGAACCTTTGTTTATTTGGTCATTGTACCAGCACGGTATATTAGTAAAAGCACATGTACATTCTAGCTACAATGCATACCTTGCGGTATCTAATATTTTTGAATAAGTTAGTTTTAAGCAATAAATGATACGCGGATATGTTTTCTATCTATAGTGATTGAATTATCAATTATTAAGCCGAGTTCATCCTGAGAATTTGAGTAATACTTATAAAGTTACAATTTCCAATGATGGTCGTACTCCTGACTGTTCGTCCTCCACGTGGTGTATTCTGGACTAGGTGCTTGTATGCATCCAGACTAATAACAGCAGGGACCCAGTGCATAGCAGTATAACTAGGTTCCCACTTTAGCAGGTGGGTGGAAGTATATACCCAAGATAATCAAAAGGTATCTTAATGCATACGCATGCCATATGTAACCGTTCGGTTAAGGGAGATAACCCTGATAAAATATCAGGCGGCTTCGTCAGTCTTTGCGAACAGTGCCGTCTACCAGCCAAGAAACTTTGTTATTCTTCTCCGTTTGTTACGCTTATTAAGCCACCGATGTCGAAGGCTTTATATGTCCTCTAAATATGGAAAATAATGAAGAGGTGATCACGTCATTAACCAAAATGAATGAGATCATTCATGTAATTGTTTTTTCTCGGTTAGATAGGTCTGTGTGGACATGATCTTCATTGACATTAGGATGCTTAAGAAACATAAAAATATACTTCTAAAAAAGTTAAGATCAAACAGAGTCAAACATTAAATCAACACAATTACATTTACGCAAGAATGTTTTCCTATACATCATCACTTATAAACTGTATCAAATATAAGACAAGTGGTGATTTTGACAAAAAATATGGATAAATAATTGAAGAAGTAATGCTTTAAACCATCTCTTACATAATAAGAAAATAAATAAATAGACTGCAGGATGATAACAATATTAGGGGTGTTATGGTATCAATTTAAATGGTGTATTATTTATGTGGTACAAGAAAAAGGCAAAACTATCCACTGATCTAGAAGGAAAACAATATATTTGGTAATAAGGATTGTTTTTTGACTGATATTAGTTAAAGAGTCTTTTCACCATTAAAGGCAGCGAATATTGAGTGAACTTATTACTACCACATATTCTTGTCCAACTTAAGGCGGCAGCACAAAACTTACGAACCAAAATATTCCATCAACTCAGTCGAAATACGGCCTTGAACAATCTAAATTTGCCTATCCACGCACTAACTCCAAACACCATTCAACATGGACTTGTTTCTGACGATTGGTCACGTCTGGAAAGTCACGGTTCGTTCCAATCGGACGCCAAACACAACCAAATTCAAGATCCAATTGTTCCCAAACATTGCCGAATGACCCAGTCTGAACGAGACTTCCAGTTGGCCCAATCACGAAGACTGGATCAGCCCAATTGCCCTTTAAAACCTATCAGTCCAAGACTTTTCAAAGAGTACGTGTTTTTACCAAAATGATGGGAAATAGATTAACCAATCAAATGAGAGAAAATGGTTTATCGTTATTTTGATTAATCAGATTGGTCCAAATTGGAGTGGGCGTGAGAAAATTTAATTTAGGGTATTTTTAACCAATCAAATTCATATTTCAACTGTAAATAGTGAATTGAGCAAAAATTGTTACTTGTCACATTTTCTTATTATCTGTTTGGTTGTGTAGCAAGCGGACATTTAGTACGGCCCTTTACAAGGACCCGCATTTAGTGTGCGGCAATGGGATGTTAACTACGAATCTGGTTACATACTTTAGTATTAATTGAATCCAACATAATTTTAGATTAGTTAATGATACCTAATTTTAAAAAACGCTAATGACAAGTACAAAATTCAATTACTTCTCTCAATTGAGTATTAAGATAAGGCGGATATTGTGTAGAACTAAGCGTGATTATAACCTTAGAACTATTAGCATGCTCGAGAGATGAGAATTTTCAATTGTTGTATAGTCTGTTTTAAAACGCTTTTGTTTTTTCAGCTACAATGCATCTCTCTACTATTCGGAAGTCGTAATCCAATCGGAAAATTGGATTATTGCAGCACGTGAATATTTGGGCCAAGCCATGTTTTGCGTCTTTCTATACGTCAGTCTAATTGTTTTATGGAATTTGATTGGGTCATTCTGCTGGCTCGTTCTTCATCGGTACGTTACAGTTGTGTAACTAAATTGCTTCCAGATTTAATCGATTATTGTAAGAACAAGAGTTAAAATCGTATTTTTCAAATGGCTGTAAGCATACACCTGATGTATACAAAAGGCAAACCAACACGTGACTTCTTGATTACATAATGATTGATTGCCCACTCATCCAACTACCCGGATGGGCAACGGAAAATTTGGACGGACAAAAAAGCACGCACACTCAAACCTCTTATTTATGCTAAGCCTCCTCAATTGGGTGTCTGATGGGAGTTAATAGAGATCACGGGAGGGGTTATATTTGTGATGCAATTAACATTTAATGTTAGCATATCTCAAGTATCGTTCCTTAAGTGGAAAAGTTGATGACTTTTGGTAATTTGGATTATCCTGGACAATAACTAATGAGGGATGTTCATCCTCGATAAATTGTGACTTTAAAAAGTGGTCCGGCTTTTCGGTGAAGAGTTATTTTGTCACGACCAAATCATTCATTTTGGTTGGTGATCACGTGGTCACCTCTTCATTATTCCCCATATTTATACGACATGGCAAACGATCATCGATTTCGATGGCTTGATAAGCGTAACACAAACGTAGAAGAATAACAAAGTTTCTTGGCTAGTAGACGGCATCCTTGTGACGTCGCCACTGTTCGCAAAGATTGACGAGGCCGCCTGATTTTTTGTCAGGGTTATCTCCCTTAGCCCAAGGGCTACATATGATATACGTATACCTTTAAGTATCCTTTTAAGTATCTTGGGTGTATGTTCGCACCCACCCGCCGTAGCGGAAGCCCAGTTATACCGCTGTGCACTCGGACCCTGCTGTTATTAGTCTAGATGCCTAGGGGCACCTAGTCCAGGATGCACCATGTGGAGGACTAACAGTCATGAATATCACCGTCATTGGAAATTGAGACTTTATAAGCATTACTCAAATCCTCAGGATCATTAGCATCCCGAACAAATGGCCACACCCACACTGACATACGTTTAGGTACTCTAGGTGTATACAGGCAACTATCAACAAAGGTGGAAACCCGACTCCAGCTTTATACATTTGGTGTCAATCCGAGCTACCACATTGAGGCACGCTGAAATTTTTTATGCAATACCATCTTTCATCCGAGTTATTCATATATTAGTTCATTTTATTATATGGGCATACTGTTAGATGTATGTACATATAATACCATTTACTTTTGTGAATGTTTTGTTTGACCAGTGTTGGATACTGCTAATTATGAATTTCATAACTGCATCTACGTTTTGTGTGATGAAAACTATTTCTAGTAAAGCATCCAAGCCAATAACTATAATAACAATAATATTTCTCTATAATTGTTGCACAAATGCAATTATGATCATAACATTTTATAATCACCTGATCCCAATCATCACAAAAAGGTGTAAATAATGAGTTTACCATGCAAACGTTGCTAGTCCTATTATGTTGTATTATAAAATTTTATGATCATAATTCCGACCAATAGAAATAGTTTCAATGTAGGTAGAAAAATATTGAGTGGGGGCGTTGATGAACTTAAAACAGCCAATAGGAAATAAGTTAATTATTGTAAACAAAATTGCATCTATTGTTTTGTAGATTTCATCTGTTGCCTCAAAAGGTTCTTTTCAAATCAGACATGTCCAGCTGGCAGCCTGTCGAACTGGTTCATCCATTGTAACACATTTGGCCGCCTCTCAAATGACGTCGGGATGGATGGAATGAAATACGTTGCTGTCAGTTCTTTTTGTCGTCGGTTGTGCACAACTGTTGTAAATCCATTTGCTTACTAGTCAGTTCAAATACACAATTTGCCGCTGATACGTCGATATTGAATGTTTGGTGTGCTTTTGATTGGAAACGAGATATAGGGGGAAGGGGGAATTTTAACTACTAGTTTAAAATGAATTATTTCTGTATTTGTAGAGTATATTAACCTCCCGATTCCGGTAGATTCATAAACGCAAAAAACAAAACAAAATAACGATGTTTATTGGTAGTTATACCGCATGTTTAGTCTCAGTGCTTGGGTGTTATATGTAACAGATAAAGAAGAATGCGTAGTATTTATGTGAACATAATTATACAAAAACGCACCATCTTCCGTGTGAATAAATAATAATAATTATTAATAGGAAACATAAAAATCAACACAACGAAAGTACAAATAAACAAAAAAAAAAGGATAAAAACGGTTGCACACACACACACACAGGAGAACTCAAGCCCAAGCTCGGTGTACAGTCCGTCGGGTAGCCAGTCGCTTGGTAACGAGCGAAGCAACAATCATGCCCACTGTGACCAAAGCGATGGCTGTATAGTCGAAGTCCTCTTTCAACAAATCGAATGTTTGTGAAGGAGCAATTCGGGTAAAGAAGAGGTCTGAAACGGGAAATGGAATCGTTATTAAACAACTGCTCAAATGTTCTGTGCCAGTGAACATTGAGGGATATTGTGGATGACGCCGGGAAATGCTTATAAAGTCTCAATTTCCAATGATGGTGACATTCCTGACTATTCTTCCTCCATATAGTGCCTCCTGGACTAAGTGCCCATAGGCACCTAGACTAATAACGATAGGGACCGAATACTTAAAAGGTATCTTAAAGTAGATGCATTCCATAGGCTAAGAGAAATAACCCTAAACAGAAAAAATCGGGTACCCTCATCAATCTTTGTAAACAGTAGCGTAGTCAAAGATGCCTACGTTTGTTATGCTTATCAAACAATCGAAATCGATCGTTTGCCATGACGTGCAAATATGGAACTAATGAAGAGAACTATGGTACCCATCACCACCTTAAATACAAGTCTACGAGTGTCTTAACTGGCAGATGTAATACTAACTTGGGGGTAGTTTAAGGATATCTCAAGAAACAACTCTGACAAAGAATCAATCTACAAATAATCTACATGATGCTAATGATCCTGAGGATTTGAGTAATGCTTGTAAAGTCTCAATTTCCAATGATGGTGATATTCCTGACTGTTCGTCCTCCACGTGGTGCATCCTGGACTAGGTGTCCCTAGGCATCTAGACTAATAACAGCAGGGTCCGAGTGCACAGCGGTATAACTGGGCTTCCGCTACGGCGGGTGGGTGCGAACATACACCCAGGATACTTAAAAGGTATCTAAATGTATACGTATAACTAAGGGAGATAACCCTTACAAAAAATTAGGCGACCTCGTTAATCTTTGCGAACAGTGGCGACGTCACAAGGATGCCGTCTACCAGCCAAGAAACTTTGTTATTCTTCTACGTTTGTGTTACGCTTATCAAGCCATCGAAATCGATGATCGTTTACTATGTCGTATAAATATGGGGAATAATGAAGAGGTGACCACGTCACCAAGGGAATGAAAAGCCACAAGGCGAGGCATAATCCAAACTCACCCAATCCGTAGGCAAACACCAGACCGGTCGATTCCAAACCCGTTGGGGTTGTCCGTATGGCCCGCGTTCGCATCACCGTCTGATTGAAAGAAATGATTGCTTGATCGGATAGAGGCAACACAGGAGCATACGGGTGAACGCCTTCTTCCCTATATGCAAAGACAACAATACAATAATGTATGGAAGAACAAAGTTGTTCGGGGGTATGAAGCGCCTTCCAACGACGTGGTGTTATACACTCATTCATTATTGTTGGTAACGTAGTCACCTCTTGTAGAGCATACAAAATAATCATGAGCATTACAAAAGGAATAAGAGTAGAAGTATAACAAAGTAATGAAGAGCGAACAACAACCTTCATTCTAAAGACGAAATTTAAACAATCCATGTAATCTTTTCCAAAAATGAAACGACACACATCTACAATAAGGCACGTGGGACTTACATCAACTCGCTCGTCATATCCAGCGTACGTCGTGGATCGAAGAAGACTTTGGGGAGTTCGATGAGACCGTTCCTTTGCAAAGCGACTGCAATTTGAAACAAAATGATCATTAATATTACTAATATCAATTGTATTATTATAAGTGGTATTGGGATGGTAATGATCCTAAGGATTTGAGTAGTAATACTTATAAAGTCTCAATTTCCAATGATGGTGATATTCCTGACTGTTCGTCCTCTACGTGGTGCATCCTGGACTAGGTGCTAAAAGAGACCGAGTGTACAGCGGTATAACTGGTCTACGGTGAGTGGGTGTAAGCATACACTCAGGATACTTAAAGGCTATCTTAAAGTATACGTATACCATATGTAGCCCCTGGGCTAAGGGAGATAACCCTGACAAAAATTCAAGCAACCTTGTCATTATTTGCAAACAGTGGCGAAGTTACAAAGATGCCGTCTACGTTGTGTTACGCTTATCAAACCATCGAAGTCTTGATTGCTATGCCGTGTAAATATGGAAAATAATAAAGAAGTGACCACGTCATCAACCAAAATGAAATTGGTAGTATTAATATCTTGAATATTATGGCAAATGTTATTATTATTATTATTATTATTATTATTACAGTTGCTCTACTCTAGAGTAACCAAATTCATGTTAATCATAATGTATCATTTAAATTTTGCAAAAAAAGTATTCTTTTCGTCTTTTCTACACATGCAAATGTAAAATTGCTTTTTTATTCTACTTATGTTTTTACCAAAATATTGATTTTCAGTTTATTTTTGAAGAAATCTTTTTCATCTTCAACACTTAATGGCTATAGTTGTATCATTCTACAGACAAAATGAAATCAGTGTCACGTTCGATAAATATTACGAAATAATTGCAATCTTAACTGCTAGGGATGCTATGCCCTATTCAATGAATGAAGAAGTGATCACGTCACCAACCAAAATGAAAAAAAAATAAAACATAAACCTAAGCATATAAATTATAAATTATCATTTATAATTATTAATATTCTTTAAAAAGTATCAACTAGAAATAAATTCATTTTGGCTGGTGATGTAATAACCTCTTCATATAGGGGCATAATAAACAATCGACTTCAATGGCTTGACAAGGCGTAACAGCGACAAAGTTTCTTGACTGGTAGATGGCATCCTTGTTACGTCTCCACTGTTCGCAATGTATCCCCCTCATTCATTATTTTGGTTGGTGACGTGGTCACCTCTTCATTATTTCCCATATTTATACGACATGTAGAACGATCGATTTCGATGGCTTGACAAGCGTAGACAAACGTGGAAGAATAACAAAGTTTCTTGGCTGGTAGACGGCATCCTTGTGACGTCGCCACTGTTCGCAAAGATTGACGAGGCCGCCTGATTTTTTGTCAGGGTTATCTCCCTTAGCCCAAGGGCTACATATGATATACGTATACCTTTAGATACCTCTTAAGTATCCTGGGTGTATGTTCGCACCAACCCGCCGTAGTGGAAGCCCAGTTATACCGCTGTGCACTCGGACCCTGCTGTTATTAGTGTAGATGCCTAGGGGCACCTAGTCCAGGATGCACCACGTGGAGGACGAACAGTCAGGAATATCACAATCATTGGAAATTGAGACTTTACAAGCATTACTCAAATCCTCAGGATCATTAGCAACCCAAAGGTGATAACAGCCGATAATAACTGGAGGTGCCCCCAAGGGTGTACTTAAACCTTAAAATACGGATGCACCATATAGAGGACAAACAGTCAGGAATATTATAAGCGCCTCACGATCATTAGCAACCTGGTAATAAATATAAACGTAAATTTAATACTTTCAAACGTACAAATGATACTCTTGGCCGTTATTCCTCGTTCGGTTTGTGACGAAGCTGCAGCTGCATGACGCGGTGGTGTAGGCAGTATGTAGGATTGTTGTAAAATTTGGGGAAACAGCGAATTCTGCCCAGTCGAGTCGCACACCTCGTCGTGATTGTTGGCGCGCACGTTCGACGAAAACTGGAAGACCGTCTTGGACGATTGGCCGTCGGGGCTGTGTGACATCATCCACATCGACGGAATGACGTTGTTGATGAAGAGTTGGCCTGGGCTGGGAATCGAGTTGGTAGCGCACAACTCGTTGGACGAACCCGCTTTCATCGGCTCGTAGAGCTCGACCACGGTGACCTCTTGGCGCAACGATTTGTGATTGTAGTAGGTGTACTGCAATCAACAAATAGTCGGCGAATAAATAGGTAACTCTATTGCCATTGTCATCTAACCAACAACCTTCATTTACCACCCTCCAATCCTTCAGTTTAGTTTGCATCCGACAACTCCTTCGGATGGGAATTCGGGAATTGATGAAGAAGTGTCTCTGACACGTGTATATATATACCACAATTTTATATGTTTGTGACTGACGTGAATATACGAAAAAACGTAATTGTTAATCAACGAGAGGATGCGTCTTGATTAAACTACGATACAGAATTCCGATAATGGGACTTGTCGCTAGCCGAATTTAATTTCAACATTCAATATACCCTATTTTCGAAGTTAAAAATTTTAATTTACAATCTTGTTACCCTACGCCATATAACAGATTTGTCAATTCACCTTAAATCGTATGTAGTTTCACAGTCCAATCGTGCTCAGTCCTAGCATACATCCAACATGCTTAAAATGTATCCCAAAATTTGTGTAATGCTTATAAAGTCTCTTGACTGTTCTTTTCCACGTGGTACATCCTGTAATAGATGCTTATAGGCTTCTTGACTAATAACAGCAAAAAATGTTTTGCTCAACGGACTGGCGTTCAGCTTAAAAGGCATATCACGTATCTATTTACTATGTGTATCTAGTGAAGCTTGTGGATCCATCAATCATCGTCAACCCCCGTACAAGATCATTTAGTCATTTTCTGTAAACACTGGCATTGTCGCAAGAAAGCGGTCATCTAACCAACAACTTTCATTTATCCCCCCAATCCTTTAGTTTAGTTTGCATCTGGCAACTCCTTCGGATGGGAATTCGGGAATTGATGAAGAAGTGTCTCTGCCACCAACTTTTATCGCTGCTATTCTTGTAACACTAAAGATGGTTTGTTTGTCTGCCGAATGGCTAATTAGTTCAGCTGCGTCTTGTCATATTTCGACGCAAAGTGACAGCTCTATGTAGTTTCGGAATTGGGGAAATATATCACAAGCTTCAAATTGATCCAAACGGAATGCTAATGATTTGGGGCACCTAGTCTAGATTTGGGGCACCTAGTCTAGAATGCACCACATGGGATATCGCCATCATTAGAAATTAAAACACTGCATGCACCACATTAAACATTAAGGCTTCATTGGTTAGAATCAATATTTTTAAAGTGCAGTCATCATATCGTCACACGCTCCTAATGCGAGGATTGTATGAAATAATGTTGTACTTCCCAATGTAAAGCAATTTATGTATATGGGCTCTTCAATTACTTCATCTAACGAAGTAAATCGTCAAATTTATTTAGCTGCTGCTGTGTTTGGAAAACTTGCTAATTCACTATGGAGACGAAAAATATCAATCCAAAGACAAAAATGAACATTTTCTCTTTATTGGTTCACACAGTATGCAGCTGAAACCTGGACTCTTACAGGATCAAAGATAATGAAGCTGAACAAATTCGAGGCAAGAATTCTTAGATATATTTTGTATCATCCGGATCAAGGTACGTTTATCAAGTCATCGAAATCAATCGTTTGCTATGCCGTATAAATATGGAAAATGATGAAAAAGTGACCAACAAAAATGAAATTTTGCAGATACTTTTAAACATCGATCAAACTTACTGAAAATAATCACAATTAAATTTCTCTAGCATCCATACACTATGAAAAGTTTTATTACATATGATATAATGCTAGGCATAAGGTAGAATAATTAATGAATGGATACCCGCTACGAACAACTAAAGCTTTGCAGTGAAAGCATCATGCCTGCATCTTAAATTTAAGACAAATCAATAAATGATAAAAGGATTAAGCAAAAAAATTGACCAATGAAAACAAAGGCATTTAATAATAATGATTGGTTAAACATTGATTGGCCAATCATATTAATCCATACTTTTATAGTTAACTTTTCAATTGAATGTTGTGTTTATCCAAATAAAAATCAAATAAAATTGTCAATTCTATAAAACCTATTAAAGTAATAAAGAAGTGCATTTTTTACACAATATAAGTAGAGTCTTACCAAAATCCAATTTTCCGAATGTACCAAACTAATTGGGTCAGAACAGCGTCGATGGATGGCGTGATGAAGAATGCGTCCGACAATCGTGTCGATGAGATAAAAGTGAACAGTATTCGTTTGAGTCGCTACATTGCCACTCATTGTAATGACAGCCATCAAATTGGGATTGAGGTATTTGTAGAGCACACTTCGATCGCCCAGTACTCTGCCGACTGAATAAATGTGTTCTGTGTGACGGGCGAATAATAAAGCAAAAATATTGGGTAAAGTATTACGAGCAGAGATACAAACAGGGTTGTACTAATTCTCATAAAGTCACACCATTTGCCATGGAGTCAGATTAAAACAGATCAGGGATCAAGTGCATACGAATGTTGTTGCGAAACCAAATAGGATCCCTCATTTAGTGCAAGTACCTTCTTGTATCAGTCTAAGTCATCATTTTTTCATTCATCTTGGTTGGTGACGTGGTCACCTCTTCATTATTTCCCATATTTATACGACATGTAGAACAATCGATTTCAATGGCTTGACAAGCGTAGACAAACGTGGAAGAATACCTTTTAAGTATCCTGGGTGTATGTTCGCACCCTAAGGGCACCTAGTCCAGAATGCACCACGTGGAGGACTAACAGTCAGGAATATCACCATCATTGGAAATTGAGACTTTACAAGCATTACTCAAATCCTCAGGATCATTAGCATCCCAATCAGTCTAAGTATACACTGACACAGCAAGAATCAAGTGCACAGCGGTATAACTGAGTTTCTACTTCGGTGGATGGATGCACGCATACACTTAGGGGTGTTTAAAAGGTATTGTAAGGTATATGTATACTATATGTAGAGAAATAATCCCAATAAAAAAATCAAAAGGCCTTATCCATCTTTGCAAAACGTAGTGCCGTCTACCAGCCAAGAAAATTCATTATTCTCCTATACTTGTCTTGCACATCAATCCCTCGAAATCGATCGCTTAATATGCCGTGATAACTTCATCAACTGGAACAAACCAATAAATAAATCAATATCAATCATCCTAATCATAAGACGGAATTGCCAAACTATCTGCCAACCCGTCATCAGACACTACAAAAATTCCCATACCAAATGAAGGTCGGCTAGCAGTAGCCACAATAACCTCGGGATTGTTAGCGATATTGGTGATATCCGAATTGGAGTGGAGATGGATGAGCCAAACGCGGGTCGCTTGATATCCATTCGACTGATCAGCGTAGATACGATAGCCAGTAAGAATAGCAGCGTCGTTTTCAATGGTGTAAATGTACAACGGCTTCGACTCGACATCGAGGGAAGCGAGATTGTCGAGTGGAGGATAAAAGGCGAGCTGCAATGAACGATAGAAAAATTATTTTTATTTTTACACAACTCTAAACGTTTTACGCGGGGAGGACAGTTGAGTGAAACAGCAAGTGAGTGCCAAGAATCAAACGTTCGTGTCGAACGCTGTACCACAATAAGATTACAGTAATAGGAAAAAACACGGCATAGGTCAACATGTTGATTCACGGAAGCCTGTTGAAACTTGTGAATCGCCTACATGTTCTGTACAAGAACTCAACGGCTGCAATCCGCATTTGCAACCAATCTACTACAAAGCCGTTCGACATTTACCGAGACGTGTATGTTGGTACAAAGCCTATCGCTGACGATGCTGTTGTGCTAACTGAAAATGAAGATCACCTGCAGTGTGCATTGGATTTCCTAGTGACAGTTTCCCGTGAATATAGTCTGAAGATCAATCCCAAAAAATCAGTCATCATGTCGTCACAAAATCCTGATGCAAGGATCGTATTAAATGATGTTGTACTTCCCAATGTGAAGCCATTTATGTAGCTCACGTTCCGTAACTTTGGCTTGTTCAAATGCCGATTGGAAGAAAAGGAAAGGTGGATACTGGATGGATACTGTTCGAAACAATATTGACTCTATGTTGACCAAGACAATGAGAAAGTTGTTGGACTGACATATCTGTGCACGCCTCCGAAAACCGTAAATAGTGAAAAGGAATTATTCGGGATGTTATGAGAACTTACAACTAATAAAAAAGTCGCTTTGATGTTAAATTTTCCATTCCTAAATGTTTCTTAGCCAAGCTTTTCTTCAATTGTCTATTCCAAAACCGTTTTTGGTAGTCTTCGGGCAGAAAACGTACAATCTGACCACGCAATATATTGTAATACTATAAGAGATTCAGTTTTTTTCCTAACCTCATTGTGATTGCGCCAAATAATCTTTAAAATCTTTCTCAAACACTGTTGATAAAAATATTCGTCGTACAAATGCTGTTTGTTCGTTTCCAATGCGTACAAACAAACTTTTATCTTCAGACAGATGAAAGAACCTCACCATATTGGTTTGGGGTTTATAAAAGACTAACATTCCCTACCAAATCTGGCTTTAACATCAAATTTAGTTTTTCCGTCTTTACCACGTACTTTCTATTTATAACGTACAGTAACAACAGCGAGATATCTTCACTTTGACCATAATCGCAGTGATAACTTTGGTAAAATCACCAGTTATTTTTTAGCCCATAATAGGAAAAATCCATTGTTATTTGTCAATCACACTAACTACATTTCCATTGGTCAATATATGTTGGAAAGATCATAAGCCCTTTCCAACCAATCATCAAACAATTATTGTATACTACGTTGTCATTGGTCATTGTAAATAAAATTATACATTGGTAAAAACATGAGCTATTTTGTAACCAATCACAATATAGTACGTTCCCATTGGTTATTATTACACGTTGGCAAAATCATAAGCCACTTTTAACCTCTCATTTAATTGGTCACTTTAAATTGTGCCAACAAAACTCACCTTCAAATCGTCCTTCATAAGCAAAACGATGCGTCTCACAAACTTGTGCTGATCATTCGATCCGACCAGAACGGGAAGCAAATTCGCCTGCAGCACGTCACGGTCGAATTTCATCGTATCTGATGACAGACCCAACTCACGTGATGCCGGTATGCCAGTGATAGGATTGAAAGAAAACAATAGTGGCAGTTGGGTAATCTGTAAGGAAGGAAAATACATGGTTTGACAATTATTTAAGCATATCGTGTACAGTAGACTCCTGGCTGACCTGTCATCTGGAACTTTGCTACAGGTCGACTGATAACAAGAACCAAAAGTTCGCATAGCATCATGAATAGAAGATATATGAAGTTTCTTAGCTAAAAGACCGCTTCCTTGCGACGACGCCAGTGTTCACAGGAATTGACAGAACGATCATCCTCGAAGGAATTAGGGGGTTGACACCTGTTAACAGATCTACACACTACTGTTCGCAAAAATTGACGCGGTTGTATCCCTTAGCCTAACCAACTACATATAATATATGTATACCTTAAAATACCTTTCAAATAGACTGGGTGTATACTTGCATCCACCTACCAAAGCGGAAACCCAGCTATACCGCTATCTAATAGCCACCATCCCCAGGATGCACCACGTGGAGGTGACAGTCACCATAATTAAAAAATGGTAACTTTATACGCATCCGCCTAGATGGCAACCCGAGCACTTCAATAAATAAAAATTGTTGTCGCATGTAGAATGGAACAGCGGACATACCTTCGACCGAGCCAACAGAGTCATTAACGGTGGAAGTGGAAAATGTGCCGTACTGCGCTGCTGAAATAGGGCCAATTTGCCGTCAGCCAAAACTGTCGCAGACGGAACCAAATGCTCCCAAACAAGATGACCGCGTTCGCTTTCTAAACCGAAAATCTGGACAAGTAGAGAGTATTTTTTAAAGGTTATAACTTCATTATTATTATTATTATTATTACCAACATAATGAAGAATAAAGTAACTGATTGATTTTTTACCAAAGTTGTTTTTATCATCCTAATGACTAGAACATACGGTGTTTGTATGTCCAGCCTGGCTAGGCAAGGTTAGCACCGGTCTGGCTAAATAAGACCAATAAAGAATTCCATTCTATCAAACAGGATTGAGTAACAACCGAAAAAATATGAAGTACAGATACGTGGAACAATGCATAATAATAATAACTCGGGGTATCTGTTCAATAC
>JAKXYG010000526.1:82500-130000 GCA_025895645.1 Cardicola forsteri
TAAATAGTTACCTTGAAATACCTTTTAAGCATCCTGAGTGTATGCTAGCACCCATCGACTGAAAGCCCAGTTATACCGCTGTGCATTCGGTGCCTGTTGTTATTAGTTTCGACACCTGTTGGCACCTAGTCCAAGATGCACCACATGGAGTAACAGTCGGAAATATCACCAATTGAGACTTTATAAGCATTACTACTCAAATACCCAGGATCATTAGCATCCCTATATTGAATATTTATTTTACAAGTTTCATTGTTTGAATGGTTGTAAGGGCGATTCTAAAAGGGGAATCGAACCTGTTTTTTGTATGCTTCTTTGAATGTTTGCACGAGAAAGGCATCTTTCAGCAGTGGACATTTTGAGCAAATCCAAACACGTGGGCCCGCATTTTAGTGGATCCCGGTGGTGGGATTCAAATCCCGATGTCCACCGAGGTCCAAATCGAGCGTTCTACCGCACCCAAGTTCGGGTTTGGAGCTCTGCCAACTGTTACTTTCATTCAATTTTACGGAAGCGACATTAATTCATTTTGGTTGGTGATCACGTGGTCACCTCTTCATTATTTCACATATTTATACGACATGTAGAACGATCGATTTCCTTGACGGCTTGACAAGCGTAGACAAACGTGGAAGAATAACAAAGTTTCTTGGATGGTAGACGTCGCCACTGTTCGCAAAGATTGACGATACCGCCTGATTTTTTGTAAGGGTTATCTCCCTAGCCCAAGCGGGCAACATATGATATACGTATACCTTTAGATACCTTTTAAGTATCCTGGGTGCATGTTCGCACCCACCCGCCTTAGTGGAAGCCCAGTTATACCGCTGTAGACTTAGTCCCTGCTGTTATTAGTCTAGATGCTAAGGGGCACCTAGTCCAAGATGCACCACGTGGAGGACGAACAGTCAGGAATATCACCATCATTGGAAATTGAGACTTTAATGAGCATTACTCAAATCCTCAGGGTCATTAGCGTCCCAAGCGACATTAAGTGCCGGTTGTGGAACTCGAGCCTGGAGTATTACTGATCTATTGAAGCGGCAATGTACTGTACACTCCGTTTTTCTATTCCTTAACTAGCGTACTGGGTTAATCATTCATTTTCGGTTAATAATTTATGCACATGCCACATGAAAGGATTGAATCAAATAGCTTGATAAGCGTGACAAACGTGGGACAATAACGAAGTTTATTGCCTGGTAGATGGCATCCTTGTGACGTTGCCACTGTTCGCAACAATTAACAAGGCTGCCTGATTTTTTGTCAGAGTTATCTCACTTAGCCCAAGGGCTACATATAGTATACGTGTACTAAGCGCTTGGAAGCACATCACGGGAAATTGAAATCTTTCTAACATTGCGTTCTAATTCTCCTCTCTCAACCGAAGTTGAAACCGGTTGGGGCGGAGCTGTATCTCCAATGTGCATTATCAATTCATGTTTCCAAATCTATTGTGTAATTCCCGCTTTTCGTTTCAATAAATGAACGTCGTAAAAGCTCGTAATCATCTAAATTAAAATCTTTCGAAAAACTGTGATTAACAATTTGTAAAAAGGATGAATTAAACTTACGATAAACTGGGATACTTGGGAACGCAGTCGCTGGACAAATCTTTCCAAGATATTGTCTGAAAAATGTAGAAAAATAATCATAAATAACACATTCGCAACAGGGGATGCTAATAATCCTGAGAATTTGAGTAATGCTTATAAAGTCTCAATTTCCAATGATGGTGATATTCCTGACTGTTAGTCCTCCACGTAGTGCATCCTGGACTAGGTGCCCCTAGGCATCTAGACTAATAACTGGCAGGGTCCGAATGCATAGCGGTATAACTCGGCTTCCCGCTACGGTGGGTAGGTGCGAACATACACCCAGGATACTTAAAAGGTATCTAAATGTATACGTACATCATATGTAGCCCTTGGGCTAGGAGATAACCCTGACAAAAATCAGGCGACCTCGTCAATCTTTGCGAACAGTGGCGACGTCACAAGGATGCCGTCTACCAGCCAAGAAACTTTGTTATTCTTCCACGTTTGTCTACGCTTGTCAAGCCATCGAAATCGATCGTTCTACATGTCGTATAAATATGGGAAATAATGAAGAGGTGACCACGTGATCACCAACCAAAATGAATTTGCAACTGGATCAATAATAGGTCAAATGGAAGTGAACACTCATACACTTCCTCCATCAAATCGATTTGAGAAACGGTTTTAAAGTGTTGGTTATTTCTCAAACTTGGAATATGTTGAAAATCGTCGAATCTGTTTATATTTACACATTGAAACACAAAAATAGTTCATCATTGCATTGAACTTGAAAGCTTGGTCGTATAATTTGTGTTTGTGTATGCTTGTGAGTTGTACTAAGATGAATATCGTACATAGTCCCATTTTTTGTATATATATACCATGATTTTGTATGTTTGTGACTGACGTGAATATACGAAAAAATGTAATTGTTAATCAACGAGAGGATGCGTCTTGATTAAACTACGATGCAGAATTCCGATAATGGGGCTTGGCGTAATCCGAATTTAATTTCAACATTCAATATACACTATTTTCGGAGCCAAAAATTTCAATATACAATCTTGTTATCCTACACCATATAACAGATATGTCAATTCAGCTTAAATCATATGTAGTTTCACAGTCCAATCGTGCTCAGTGCTAGCACGCACCCAAGATGCTTAAAATGTATCCCAAAATTTATGTAATGCTTAGTCTCAATTTCCAATTATGGTGCTATTCTTGACTGTTCCTTTTCACGTGGTACATCTTGAACTAGATGCTTATAGGCTTCTTGGCTAATAACAGCAAAGATTGTGTGCTCAGCGGACTGGAAAACTTGCCAATTCACTATGGAGACGAAAAAACATCAATCCAAAGACAAAGATGAACATTTTCTTTTCATTAGTTCACACAGTGCTTCAGCTGAAATCTGGACTCTTACAGGATCAGAAATCATGAAGATCAACAAATTTGAGGTAAGATAACTCAGATACATTTGACACAACACCCATTTTGCATCATACGAATCAAGGGATTGAATGAAAAAGATCAGATACTGCCAAATTCGAGTTAACCTCCAATTTCATGAACTTCCTTCTTTGGTATCGCGACAACGTAGGTTGCGCTGGTTTGGACACGTTCTTCATAAAAACACTGATGCAATCTCACGTTTCGTAACTTTGACTTGTCCAAATGCCAATTGGAAGAAAAGGAAAGGTAGTCACAAAACGTACTTGGATGGATGTTTTTCGGGACAATCTTTACTCTATTTTGGTCAGGACTTTATCTTAGAAACAATGGAAATGAATTATTCGGGATGTTAAGAGATTCATTTCATTTTGGTTGGTGACGTGGTCACCTCTTCATTATTTCCCATAATTATACGACATATAAACGATCATTTCGATGGCTTGATAAGTGCAACAAACGTGGAAGAATAACAAAGTTACTTGGCTGGTAGACGGCATCCTTGTGACGAGAGCTATTATCTCCCTTAGCCCAAGGGCTACATATGGTATATGTATACCTTTAAATACCTTTTAAGAATCCTGGTGTATGTTCGCACCAACCCGCCGTAGTGGTAGCCCAGTTATACCGCTGTGCACTCGGACCCTGCTGTTATTAGTCTAGATGCCTGTTGGCACCTAGTCCAGGATGCACTACGTGGATGACGAACAGTCAGGAACACCATCATTGGAAATTGAGACTTTAATGAGCACTAATCAGCATCCTCGTGGATCATTAGCATCCACTTGAAAACTTGGAACTTGCCACCAACTTTTATTTATTATTATTTTAAAATGACCAATACTCACCATTGTCATCGCCGAATTCTTCATTCATATTGGCCAAAAATTCGGTAACAGGCAAATCGACGACTTCCACTGCGACGATGCTGGCCAAAGCTTCTTCACGGACCCACTGCTTTTTGCCTGTATATACAAAGCGTTAGTTACGAATAGATCAAATCATTCGTCACTACCTCTTCATTATTGCCATAGCATATTGAAAGATCGACTTCAATGGCTCAATAGGTGGAACAAACGTGGAAAAACAACGAAGTTTCTTGGCTAATAGACGGCATCCTTGTGATGGTGTTCAGAAAGCTGACATTTTGTCAGGGTTAGCTCCTTTAGCCCAAGAGCTACACGTATAATAAGATATCTTTTAACTACCCTGGATGTATACTTGCATCCATCAGCCGAAGTACAGAGTCAGTTATACTTCTCTGTACTCGTTGGAATGCTAATGATCCTGAGGATTTGAGTAATGCTTATTATTTTTCATTTTGGTTGGTAACGTGATCACCTCTTCATTATTTCCCATATTTATACGACATGTAGATGCCTAAGGGCATCTAGTCTAGAATGCACCACGTGGAAGACGAACGATCAGGATTATCACCATCATTGGAAATTGAGACTTTATAAGCATAACTCAAATCCTCAGGATCATTAGCATCCCAGTAATGCTTATAAAGTCTCAATTTTCAATGATGGTGATGGTTCATGACTGTTAATCCTCCGTGGTGCATCCTGGACTAGGTGCCCCTAGGCATCTACACTAATAACAGGAGGTCCGAGTGCACAGCGGTATAACTGGGCTTCCGCTACGGCGGGTTGGTGCGAACATACACCCAGGATACTTAAAAGGTATCTAAATGTATACGTATAACATATGTAGCCCTTGGGATAAGAGAGATAACCCTGACAAAAAATCAGGCAGTCTCGTCAATCTTTGCGAACAGTGGCGACGTCACAAGGATGCCAATCTACCAGCCAAGAAACTGTTATTCTTCCACGTTTATCTACGCTTGTCAAGCCATCGAAATCGATCGTTCTACATGTCGTATAAATATGGGAAATAATGAAGAGGTGACCACGTCACCAACCAAAATAAATGAATGTACTCGTTCCCTTTTGTTATTAATCGAAATGCCTATGGACACGTAGAGGTGACAGTAAGGAATATCATCATCATTAGGAAGGAAGACTTTACATTACTCAAATCATCGTGGATCATAAACGGTCAATAAACCAACTAACGTTTGACAATTAAAAATCGACCGGTTGACTTACCGTTGGAACGATAAAGCAAAATTCCATGATCTTCGGTATGTAAAATCAGACGAAACGAAGGCTTGTTATATGCATCAGTGAACATAATCACAGACATCTGATTAAATACGAAATAAGTAAAAATTGGCACAAGCGTTACTTACATAGTCATTTCAAATATTTAACCAATTTATTATTAACCTTTTACTGCTTCACTGTTGGTTACAAGAAAATGGACATTTACATAAGTCAAACGGAAGTCTGCACTTAATCAATCTCGTGCATCGTACAGGTTTGAATCTAGCGCTCTACCTCGAACGAATAGATTGAAAACAATCTCGGATATCCTTTTCTTAAAAACAGTAGCAAGTTTACAAAATATTGTCATCTCGCTTGCATCAAGATCACAATCACAGATATCTGAAAAAATACATTAAAACGAAGTAAATACTTTGGACGAGCATTGCTCAAATAGTCAAACATTCTCTCGGTTCTATTTATTACTAACTTTTTACCGCATCAATTTTGTTAAATTGCAATTTCATATCAATATTCTGTCTACCTTTTTTTTAACCGTGAGTAGACAATAATAAGCTTGTTTTCTATTGGCTGTTGCAATTTCATCAACACGCCCACTCAACATTTTTCTACCTACACTAAAACTATTTCTATTGGTTGAAATTAGGATCATACAATTTTCTAATCCAAAATTGTATGACGAGCAACATTTGCCTTATTGATTCATTTAGTAAAGACCCAATTGGAAGTTATCGCCGGTTGACGGATCCACAAACCTAGTCTAGATGTCTGTGGGCACGTAGTCTGGGATGCACTACGTGGAGGAGGAACAGTTATTCATATTACCCAAAATTGGAAGTTGAAACTCAAATCATCAGGATCATTAGCATTCCAAACACTCTTGTATCCAGCCATCAACTAGGTAGACTCTCAAAGTCCCACCCACCTTTTCAATCAATCCACGATGAATGGCCAAACTGAAGTGACGAACTCCAAAATCATCGATCGATTTGCCCGATTCCAAGTCGTATATTGCCAAGTCAACGTTTTTGAATGGCTAAAATATTTCAAAATTAATTTTGTACAATTAATATGAGTGTGAACATTAGATACTTTCTAAAAATTGCTTCTCCTAATCGTAACTTCTTTATATTGTATATCGTATTAAGAATATATTACTTATTATTAAATTCAATAGAAGGTTTTCGTCGGTTATACATTTCCATATCACTATCATTAAAATTTGAAACTTTATTAGCATTACTCAAATGTGTGTAAAACGTGAAAGATATGCGCTGCTGATAATTCCAAATACAAGGATGAAACAGCTGTACAGTGCTCCTGGTTGACTGGAAAACCTAGTAAATTTATTATTCAAGTGAATCTGACAGCGCCTTAAACCACCGGTTCTCTCACTTGCTAAATCGGTGGAAACGCAGCAGCATTTGACGACACTGGACAATTAGAATTGATCAGATTCATTATAAATAATAAATTTACAGGTCGAAGGTCATCCATCCGTAGCTCAGTGGTTTAAGGCGCTGGCCTGACACCAGATAGGGCGTGGGTTCAAGTTAATGTGTGTGTAAAACTTGAAAGGTATGCGCTGCTGATGATTCCAAATAAGAATGAAACAGCTGTACAGTGCTTCTGGTTGACTTGAAAACCTAGTAAATTTATTATTGAAATGAATCTGACAATACTAATATAACATTTCTAAAAACATATAATCTCTTAAAACCCCATTGTTAAGCATTACTCAAATCCGTATCCTTCGCACAAACTAATTTGGAATAAAAAAACATACTTCTTCGGCATGTTGATACAAAGTGAACAAATAGTCGCGTCCACCAAGATGACCCACATCTGCAAGCATCGTCTAAAATGGAATATAAAAACAAATTCATGGGGGTTAGTGACACAGTCATTTCACTCCATTAGTTATTTGTATGACATCGATTTCTAAGGGATGCTAATGATCCACGAGGATTTGAGTAATGCTTATAAAGTCTCAATTTCCAATGATGGTGATATTCCTGACTGTTAGTCCTCCACGTGATGCATCCTGGACTAGGTGCCCCTAGGCATCTAGACTAATAACAGCAGGATCCGAGTGCACAGCGGTATAACTGGGCTTCCGCTACGGCAGGTGGGTGCGAACATACACCCAGGATACTTAAAAGGTATCTAAATGTATACGTATATTATATGTAGTCCTTGGGGCTAAGGGAGATAACCCTGACAAAAATCAGGCGGCCTCGTCAATCTTTGCGAACAGTGGTGTCGTCACAAAGATGCCGTCTACCAGCCGAGAAACTTTGTTATTCTTCCACGTTTGTCTACGCTTGTCAAGCCATCGAAATCGATCGTTCTACATGTCGTATAAATATGGGAAATAATGAAGAGGTGATCACGTGTCACCAACCAAATGAATCGATTTCTATAACTTGATAAACGTGGAAGAATAACAAAATTTCTTGGTTAATAGACGACATCCTTTGTCAGGGTTATCTCCGTTAGCCCAAAGGCTACATATGGTATACGTATAGCTCAAGATACGAAATAATGAAGAGGTGACCACGTGATCACCAACCAATGAATGAAATGAAATGAATGACAACAAATGAATTACCTTGTCGATAAAGTAGCGAACAGTTGGCACAGCTGTTCCATCAAGTTCGTAGACGAAAGATTTATCGCTTGAAGATGAAAGGAGAAAATAGTTGGAAGTCAGTCTGATCAGTTTGGATAACTTGAAGTATGAAAAAGATGAAATAACACTATATATATATATATATAAACATACAACCCCCAAACTATATTAGGATCATCATGTGACTAAGAAAATCCATTCCAATTAGCGGTAACCGCTAACTTCATAAGCATTACTCGAATCCGATTTGAGAACATTGAAGTAAAGATTAGCTACTTTGTTATAAGTGGCAAAAAAATATATATTGAGAAGCACTCAATATTATTTCAGATTTCAATTAAAATAATATTTTGTACGATTGTGGCCTATCCGTTTTCTTTTCTGAGAACCCGTCATCATCCTCATCATCACCGGGGATATACATCCCCCACCGGTTATTATCGTACTATTATTATCCCACTACCAAGATTAGAATATATAAGAGTTTAGTGCGTTCCATTCTACTTTATGCATGCGAAACGTGGACTCTCACCCAAGTGGATAGACAAAAGCTTGTTCATTTTGAGCAAAGCTGTTTAAGATCCATATGGTTTCGCTCGTTTAATAGCTGATAAAATAGTTCGACCATTTCCAGATATTTGTAAGTCTCTTAGCATTTATTGACCATGTATCTCTAACACAGTAAAAGAAAGACGATTAAAATGGATTGGCCATGTTTTACGTAGATCGCCCACTCATCCAGCCAGAATAGCTATGGAAGCCCATCCATTACCCAGATGGAAAAGAAGGCCATGCGGTCAGTGGAAAACTTGGACGGATATTATAGTACGCGAACTTAATCCTTTTATTTATGCTAAGCCCCCTCGTCCAAATGAATTACTTAATTGGGCGTCTGTTTGTTTACCCTATGCAACCAACAGAAATCATTAAAGGGGTTTAACTCGGGGGATGTAATTAACATTTAATATCAGCACACTTCAAGTGTCGTTTATTAAGTACACATTGCAAAAGTTGATGTTTTTGCAGACATTTTGGTAATTGGACTACCCTGGGTGATAATAACCGGTAGGGGATGTTTATCCCCAATGGTACAGTGTTGAAAAAAAGGAATAAAAAAGCAACCAGTATAGGGGATTAAACAATGAACCAACCTTTGCCACAGAAATCGTCTTCCATTCCGATGTTGCAACTGCTGACTCGACGGATAAGTAATCGATTTTAGACTCGAGGCTGTTCGATGCTACACAACAAAGTGTAGTTTGTTTCAACAATGTGCAACTGGAAATGAAAAGAAAGATCATTGTCATCATTGGAGACAAGATGAACATTCTCTCCCCATTGGACCCTTACAGGATCAGAGATCATAAAGCTTAATAAATTTGAAGCAAAATGTTTCGAATACATTTGGCACATCAATTTCCGTATTAAGGAATTGGACGAAAAAGATCAGTATTTGCCAAATTCGAAATAACCTCTAATTCAACGATCTTCTACAATTGGTATCGAGATAACAAAGATTGCATTGGTTTGGACACGTTCTTCATATAAATCCTAATCGTAACCTCGGCCTGTCCCGATGTCATTGGAAGAAGAGGAAAGGTGGTCGAAAACGTAATTGGATGACGGATGCTGTTTCCAACAATCTTAACGTTATTTTGGCCGAGACTTTATCTTGAAAACAATGGCTAAGTCGATGGGCTGACTGAAGTATGCTAACTTCAAATAATCATTTCATCCCCCAATTTAGAGCTCTCCAATAAAACTAATGACAAGTACCGAAAAAGAACGTCGTTTATAAAAAAGTGAGCACAAGGTTATCTGCCTTAGCCTAATTGCTACATACAGTATACCCCATAACACCATTTAAGTATCCTGAATGTATGCTTGTACTCATTCATTAAGAAAGAAATGCAGATATAAAACGATACACTCGGTCCCGGAATTAAAAATGGATACTTCAAAAGTATTATTCAAATCTCTATAATCATTAACATTCCAACTAACCATAATATTATCATCATTATAAGCAAAAAATTAACGTTTTAAAACTAAAACTAAACAGTACTTCTAACCATAACAAATCAACTTTTCAACCTTGTGAAAAATATACAGTTAAAAAATTCATATACCTCAAAAACATTTTACCCCTACTATCAGCAATTCCTTTAACATCAAAATTCCAAATAAGAATCATACAAAGTTCAATTGTCACAATAAAAAATTTACTCACTCATGCAGTCCTTGAATGTTACTTGGAACCTTCAACTGAATTTCTTCACTTAACGATGATGATTGGACACTTCTAAATGGAACGGTTAGAGTTCTCAGTTTAATATAATTCGTGTTAGATTCTCTGTATTGATTAACAAGCAAAAGATTTTCCGCGTTCGACTCTGGCGATTTGGCTTTCAGAAAAATTTCAACATCACCCGAGAAACTCACATTGCTAGAAAAAACAACCAATAGACAATATTTTACATAAAATAAAATGTTTAAAACGCTCAGTTCGTCTTTCATTAAATAGTAAGTAAACAATTCATAAATAAGAATAAAACAAAAAATAAAGAAGACTAAATTTATATCAAAATACAAAATTAATTTCTACAAAAATTGGATTAAAATAAATTTCAAACAACTGTTTAAATACTATTTGTCAAAGATTATTTAAGCTCAAACTTATTTTATAAAAAAATATTTACAATTGCTAAAATTTTAAGTCTTAATTTCCAATTATGATAATATTCCTGACTCGTTGTAGGAAACTGGACAAAAAAGATCAGTATCCATCAAATTCGAGATGACCTCCAATTCCATGATCTTCCTTCCTTGGTGTCGCGACAACGTAGATTGCGCTGGTTTGGTCACGTTCTTCGTAAAAATCCAGATGCAATCTCACGTTCAGTAACTTTGGCTTGTCCAAACGCCGATTGGAAGAAAAGGAAGGTGGTCAGAAACGTACTTGGATGGACGCTGTTCGGGATGATCTTCACCTTATTTTGGCCGGGGCTATTTCTTGGAAACAATGGCAAAGTCGCTGGACTGACATATCTGTGCTCGCCTCCGAAAATCGTGAACAATGGAGGGGAATTATTCGTGATGCTTTGAAAACTTGGAATTAATAAAGAGGTGGCTTTGCCACCAACTTTTGTTGTTGTTGTTGTAGGATACTAATAATCATGAGGATTTGAGTAATGCTTATAAAGTCTCAATTTTCAATGATAGTGATATTTCTAACTGTTACTCCTCCATGTGGTGTATCCTGGATTAGGTGCCAACAGGCATATAAACTAATTTTATTTTATGTTTGCTACCTTGAATGTTTTACGAGAAACACCTTTCAGCAGTAGACATTTTAGCGAAGCCGAACGTGGGCCCGCATTTTAGTGCCGGTGATGGGGTTCGAACCCATGCCCACCGAGGTCCGAATTCGAGCGCTGTACCGCTAGACCACCCCAGCACATCAGGGATCAAATGCACAGTAGTATAACAGGAATTCCACTATGGCCAATAACCACAAGCATACTTAAAAGGTATATTAAGGTATATGTATAGTATATATAGCCCTTGGACTAAGGAGATAACCCTGAAAAATAATCAGGCGGCCTCGTTAATTTTTGCGAACAAAGCAGTCACAAAAATTCTGTCTACCAGTCAAAAAACTTCGTTATTCTTCTACATTTGTTGCACTTACCAAGCTATCGAAATCGATTGTTTAATATGTCGTACAAATATGGGAAATAATGAAGTGATTATGTCACCAACCACAATGAATCTGACTCCGCGTAACTATGTGGTCAGTCCTGGTTCTACATTAACATGAATCGCACATGAGTTACAGTCTTAGATAGATGTAAATATAATACTTATTCAAAATGCTTCGCTAATGTAGACATAATTAAATAACGTCACTCAAAAAAACTTACACAGCATTTCGGGACCAAATAGAGTCTCCGTTGTGTCTGTTCAAAATTGTAACATTCATTCCATGTAAAATCACAATATAACCTTTAAAAAATAAAATTCAATTGACATACCTTCTGAATTATTGCACCACATATAAACACTAAACATTTAAATAATTATTTACATATTACAAACCTCAAATTGGATGCATCTAACAACTTTTCCCAAATAATATGACCAAATTCTGAATCCCATGCACGTACAATTATTCCATTCATAAAAGATGCCGAATAAATTTCTATTTAAATTAAAAAGAACAATGCTTTACTTTGATCACAAAATGCCATGGCTTGTAATTCTGAATTTTCATCTAAAACCTGACGCCAATCTAAAATAGAAAATAACTTGAATAATACTTGTTAATCCGTCTCTCAAATTAATTGAACCAATAACATTCAATTCGGAACCAACAAAGTAACTTTTTGGTATAGCGGCATCATCACGTTTAGAATATTTTGTCTTTCCAAGGTATTGTTGAAGCCTATTTAAGTTTGTAAAAAATCACAAATTACCAATCAAAATCTCCAGCCTGATCTTCATACATCGCATGGCAAACAGATAAAAGTAAAAATATTACACATGGCCAATAAGCCATCGTCTAATATAAATGTGTCACAGATTTCGAAATAAGGGCACCTCGTATTTTAATTATTTTAATAAATAACATATAATTAAATGTTTTTTATTACATTTTAATTTTTTTTAATTTTCAATTTAATTTTTATTATAATTTTAAATTTTAAACTTATTACTTATTTATTTCTTACTTTTGTTTCTATTTGTAGCCTCACTGTTATTTAACAAATATTTTATAAATTATATTATTTTGTAAATTTTATTTTAACATGTTTATATTTTAGTATTTTCAATTCTTAATTTTTGTTAATACTACGTATATTGTTTTACTGCACCGAAATGTGCGAAATTATTCATTGGTGTGTCCGTTTATTTCATTGTTTCTGTATTCGTATTAACTATTTTTTAATTTTATTTATTTATTATCAACATTTGTGTTTTGATATGATTATTACAAAATACTTGATAATTCATGTATTTTATATTAAATCAAGATCTAACAAAACAATTTTCTAGCCGTGCGCCCATATCCTCCTCTTTTATCCGGTTTGGTTAAATTAGTTTATTTCTAATCCACTCTAGGCGATAATAAAACAAATATTTAAATAAAATTAGAAAGTATGTGTTTGGAATAATTAAACCACAAAATCCAGAGCGTAAGTGAGTTAATCACGTATAAAAGCACTATTCATTGCATAAATAATGGTGTGTGCATAATGATTGTTTTAAATGTGCTTTGGTCTTTACCTAAAAAGACTTTAAAAAAAATCTTTTATAATAAAAAAAAAATTTATTTATTTATTTTATCTAATCAAAATTAGCTAAAGGTGTTGGTAAATATCTATATCAAATTTCTCCTTCAGAATACATAAAAGAGATCTTAGTAAAAATTTTACGTAAGTAGACATTTTCAAAAGTCAAACAATTGCCTACATTTAGTGCTAGAAATAAGACTTGTCAAATTAAAAATCTACCGTTTGTCAACTTTATCATCACGGCAAAGTAACTTTAAAAAATAATTATTATTATCATTATTTAATTTTAATTGTAAATTTATGTTATTATTTATTTAAACAATATAAGCATAATTTAAATGTCGTTTTACGTGTGAAATGTATTTGTAGTTTTTTTTGGGGTATTATTACGTTTTTTCAATAATGTTAATAATATTATTGGTATATAACTCTGTATGCTTTGTAATGATAATAAATTGCGAAACACTAATTTAGACAACAACACAAGAGCTTTTGATTAAAATTACCGGATGTGTTAGTTAATATCCGTATCAAGTCAAACCTAAGAAATAGAGGGAGACAAGATCTTAATAAAATTTTTAAGTAGGTTTAAGTGTAATACAAAAAAAATTGTAGAAACATAAATAAAAACAAATTTCAGATTTTTAATAAACGTTACTGTTTAAATGTAGTAAATGCAGTAATAAGAATGTTATATATTATAAACAGTAAAGATTACAAGATTAACTTTAAAGAAACTGTGAAAATAAGTTCACTTAAAAAGAATAAATTGTAAATTTTTTTAATACCAATTTTTAAATTGTTTATTTAATTTATAGAAGATAATTTTAACGATAATCAGGAATATTGTGTAAAAACGATGCTAAAAACTTAAAAGAATTTAAAATAAACTGAATTATTTAAATGTTTGTAATCAGTCAAAATTTGTAAATTTTAATAAATTGGTAAAATCTCAATCTATTTGCTTAACATTTATTCTGTGCTGGATTTATTAACCGTTTGTATAATTAATTGATTAAACCGTTACTATAAGGCTCCATATAACTTCAGTAAAATATGGATGATTTAAAGTTCTTTACATAAACTAAAAATTTTTTTAATACTTACAATGTGTTGCAAAATTTTCAGCCTCGATTAACATAAAAATTATAACTTAACGCATTTCTCAACAGTAAATGTAAATAATAAGCAGATGTAATTAATGTTAACACTACATATTAGTTTCCAATTTGTATTACCTAAAAAACTGCATAAAACATTGTAAAATAATTATTCAATTAAAAATGCTTATACAAGTTAACTAAACAAACAATTAACAAATTTTAATTACTGTTTGCATATATACATATGTAAAAATGTAATAATCATAATTAATATAATATGAATACTAAAAATGTATTTATTATATTTACGAGAATAAGTATTTTAAAACTTTTTCAACTATTTGTTATATTTCATTTTGTAAAAGGCATTTTTATTTTTCTAACTGCTGCTAGTATCTGTAGAGGTAATTGGTGTTTCACTAGTTTCTGTACTATCAGTAGTACTAGTGAAATCCGATTTTTCATGCTTCGTACGTAGTTGAATAGCCAATGAATAAAGACAAAAATAAACAATTATCATACAAATGTAGAATAATGATGCACAAATTATAGATATACAAACAGCGTTCCACATAAGCAAAAACGTATTGGGTGTTCTGTACATATCAAGGTTTGCATAAGTAGATTCAACATGAGATGCATCTAGTTCAAACGGAGGTTTAGATTTAACGTCAATTAAACTTGATGGCGGTGTCATTGATATTGTGGAATTTGGTTTATCCAATTTTGAACTAATGCATAACAGTTGTTGTATCCACGATGGCGAAGTCTGCATATGTTTGCATATAAATAAAATAAATAAGGCTATTTGTTATATTGTGTTGACAATAATTACATTATTTGATTTAAATAATGCTTATAAAGTTTTTAATTTCCAATAATGATAATATTCCTAATTGTTTCTCTTCCACGTGGTGCATCCTCGACTAGATGTTAACAGACATTTAGACTAATAACAGCAGGGACCAAGTGCACAGCGGTTTATCTGGGCTTTCACTGGATTTTTGTTTAGAAAATGGATGCTAGCATACATTAAAAGTGCTTAAAGGATATTTCAAGGTAACTATTTACTATATGTAGGCGGTTAGGCATGTGTCAATCCTAAAGAAGATCGCTTCGTCAATTTATGTCAACACTGGCGTCGTTGCTAGGTAGCGGTCTTTTAACCAAAAAAATTTTATTTATCCTTCAAAGTTCAATTCGTATCCAACAACCTTTTTGTATAAAAATTCAAAAAACTATTCAAACTAGGAATTAATAAAGAGGTGACAGAGTCACCAACCTAAAATTAGAAGTAAATTTAAATGTACAATTACAAGAAAATACATGCAATTATTATTAATTAAAAAGCAACAACACTACACAGTTATTGTGCTAATTACTTTTTTTACATTAAACTAGATTAATTCAGTCGTTTATTTATTGTCCAAAGTTTTTAACAGTAAACAAAACTCATTTTGATTTAATCTGGTCAGTCCCAAGCCTGGATAAAAGAGGAGGGTTTGAGTGCGCAAGGTTAGCAACCTGACCTCTGTAAAAGATTTATACTGCTACAGAAACAATAAAAGGACGCAATTCCGGCAAACAACGGCAAACAAGTAATTGCACATATCTGGATGACAGAGTTACACAGACGACAGGGTTGAGTAAAAACCAAAAGAAAACTCAATCTTCGATTTACAATGTGCCAACAATAAATATAATAATATAAATATAATAAAAATAAAAATACACATTATATTTATCAAACTAAACTTTATTAATAAAAGTAGATTTACGAATTATATACATTTTATACACAACGCAATTGGGACATATTTACAAATGGTATTACCAATTTTTATTTTTACTTTTTGCTAAAAACAGTTTTTACCGTTTTTCCAATCAATGTAACGACAGTCCACAAAATTCTGCAATAATCAAATTATTAATTAATTAATAAACTAATTTTATCAAATTTCCATTCGGTAACATTAGCGTGTAAAATTTCCCCCAGTCTTTCCCATCGGTTGGGTAGCAATTGAAACCAACCCTAAAATGCACAATATACTCATGTATAACCATTAAATGTAAATTTAACCAATGAGAATTACTTCATGTGGAGTAGAAATATTTATAAAAACGTGACTGAGTTCACTCTTTAAACCAATGGAATAAACTGAACATTGAACAATTCAACTTTCTTCAAATAATAAATAAATTTGGCAGCTGCATATTTGCTACTGACGAGTAGTAGTAAGTGTAAAAATTATTTTTCCCAAAACTACTTGCAAGAATTAAAATGAAATTTCGATATTTGATGGTAAATATTAGTTAGTATACAATTACATAACCTTGTTTGAATTAAAATTTATAATTACATAATTTTCAAATTATACATTTATTTTTTATATGTAATGATGCAATGAATTGTTAGGAAAGAAAATGTAACTTTTTTTAACATATTATTTAAGGCGGTGTTCAATAGTTTATTAAAAAGTGCTTGATGTATTTATTAATTTTTTTTCTCACGTACAGTGTTTTGAACCAATTGAAGTTATTATTGGACAGGATGAGAAACATGGAATGTTTGAAAAGTTAACATATTTTTTATTGATATATTAACACGTTTAACTCATCAAAATGTTCCAAGTCCTAAAATACTACAATTTCAGTTGAACTTAACTGTTATAGTATTAAAGAAAGTTGATTAGTAATGAAAATATTCCATTTTGACGTTTATAAAGCATAATTTTATCAGTCATTTATTTTACGCCGTGCTACCAAACAATGGTACACATTTTGGTATTTGCAAAAATCACATATTTACGCCAAATGCAGAACAAATGTTTACTTAAATTCATGTCTGCCGTATTTAGCAAAATTACAATTCAATCCCAATAAAGTTTAAGATGACCTTGATATAAACCTATCTAAATCATGAATATGTTTATGTTTGTCTGACCAATTGCTGTTGCCCGTAATCTGACCATTCTTCTTCGTGACCATTCATTATCCATTATTTGTTTAATATCCTTCATCCAGGGTATTATTTTATTACTCATTGCTCACACATGAGTTATTTACATTTGATGAAGTAATATCATGCCTCTTCACGTATGTCATAATGCACATAACTTTTGAATATACGTTCATTTTGACTTTTGTAATCTGTATAACTTTATTTTATTTTATTTTCTGACTGATGTTACATACTGCTAATTGTATCATATTTTTATAATTGTATCTAATCTTCTGTGCTGAAAGCTACCTCTACTGAAGTATTTAAGCCAGTGATAATAATAATAATAATTGTTATAATAAACATTTGACATGCAATTATTAAGAGTACGTAACGCAATTGCTGAGTCAATAGGAAATTACATGAAAAAGCATTATAAAATTTTGGCAACTAAGTACTTTGGGTAGCTTTTACTAAAAATACAATTTGATGATATTCTTGATTGTTCATCCTCCACGTGAGCATCCTCAATTAGGTGCACTTAGCTACTTTTAGACTAACACAGCAGGAACTGATTGCGCAACAATTTAACGATGACTTCGTTTTGGTGGATGAATGCAATCATACACTCAGGCTATTTAAAGTATTTATATACTATATGTAGCCATTTGGCTAGGAAGGATAATCGTGACAAAAAAATCAGGCGGTCTCGTCAATCTGTCAATTTATCGGTCTCTGTTATTCTCCTGCACTTGTTATGCTTATCAACTCACTGCAATCAATTGTTTATATGCCGTATAAATATGAAAAATAGTAAAGAGGTGATCATGTCACCAACATGAATGAATATAACACTAATAATAATATTACTCTATGCTGTTAAATCATTTTACACAATTGTTTACTAAACTCACGTAAACGTTTGAGTAAACATTTAAATGTATCTAATGGCATTACCATTACGTAATGAATTATGAATTAAACAGATTAATCTAAAAACAATTTTACTATTTAGCTTTTAACATATTCTAATTATTATTATACTATTATACAAAACCCTTTTGTTTTAAAAATAAACATGAGGCATTAAGATAACAATTACAACAAAAAACAATAACAAAGTCTCGTTGGCATTAAAGATTCTGCAAATCGAAGATTGAGCATTTTTGCGGCTTTTACTCAACCCTGTCATCTGTGTAACTCTGTCATCCAGATACGTGCAATCACTTCTTTGTCGTTGTTTGCCGAAATGGCGTCCTCTTGATTGTATAATTTTTTTACAGAGGCCAGGTTGCTAACCTTGTGCACCCAAACCCTCCTCTTTTATTTAGGTTTGGAACTGGCTAGATTGAATCATTTCTGGTCCAAACTATTTAGTTAAACATTATTGATTATTACAATTATTGATTTTGCCTTTCAGTAGATCAACATTGCATTTTTGTAATTTGTGAGTTGTTTTCACTTGTTTATTGAAATACTGCCATTTGAATAATTAAATCAAACTGGATGATGTTTTAACACTACTGACTAAAGAACGCTGATTTTTGTCTGACTGATTTCTGTTATTATTATTATTATAAGCCATCTGGGCAAACAATGAATTACTAAGTAAGTATCTCCAATGAACGAGTGTTGGATACAATTATCATACAACATCCACGTACTTATTAGAAATATTGTACAAACTAATTATATTAATGATCCTGAAGATTTGGGTAATGTTTAAAAAATCACAATTTCCAGTGATGGTAATGTTCCTGACTGTTCCTCCTCCATGTGATGCATTCTGAACTAGGCACCTAGGCTAATATAAACAGGGTCCGAGTGTACAGTGGTATAACTGGAATTTTACTAAATTCTTATTCAATGAATGGGCTCTAGCATACACTCAAGGTGCTTAAAAAATATCTCATAGCAACCTTTTACTATATGTAGTCAGTTAGACTTGTAAATTCGTTAACCGGCGTTGACCCTATAAAAGATCGTTTCTTCAATTCCTGTAAGCGTTGCAATAAAAAAACTTTATTCATCTTTTCAAGTTTAATTCGCATCCAACAATCGGTTTGTATAGAAATTCGGGAAGCTATTCAAAATTGGAATTAATAAAGAGATGGGGCTTTGCTACCAACTTGTATTACGTTATGATTATGACAACAACCCTTAAATTTGTACTTACCTTGCTCGAACATGGCTTACAACTGGATTGACCTATTTCGTCTTGATACATTTGATTAGGACACCGTTTGCATGCGTCATTTGTCTTCACGTGATAATGATTGAGTGGACAAATGGAGCACCACAATCGAAAAAATGTTTCTTTATATTTGTATAGATGTTTATCGCATCTTAGGTCAACTTTGAGAACAAGAACCTATAAAAATGCAATAGAACATATTTGAAGCGATTTCTTTATCTAGTTGGTGCCATACGCGTAACATAAGGTCGGTTTGTATTTTTTAATTGGCCTATTGAATACTGACCCTAGTTTTAATTGTTTTTCTATTAGTTAATGTATACTTAATCTGTGATTGGACATTTGTAATAATAATAACAATAATAATAATAATAATAATAATAATAAAAATCACAATCATAGTAACAATAATACTAATACTAATACTAATAATATTACTATTACTACTACTACTGCTAATACCAATAATAATAATAATAGTAATAATAATAATAATAATAATAATAATAATAATAATAATAATAATAATAATAATAATAATAATAATTATATAATCATAGTAACAATAGTACTAATACTAATACTACTACTACTACTACTACTGATAATAATAATAATAGTAATAATGATAATAATATTAATAATAATAATAATAATAAAAAATTATAATCATAATCATTGTAACAACAATACTAATACTAATACTAATACTAATACTACTACTACTACTACTAATAATAATAATTATTATTATTACAAAACCCTTTTGCTTTAAAAAATAAGCATGGGGCAATAAGATAACAAGTATAGCAAAAATTAACATCAAAGTCTCATAATTCAAAGAGAACATGAGACAAGGTTTTGGCATTAAAGATTCTGCAAATCGAAGATTGAGCTTCCTTTAGGCTTTCACTCAACCCTGTCATTTGTGTAACTCTGTCATCGAGATACGCGCGATCACTTCTTTGCCGTTGTTTGCCGTAATGGCGTCCTCTTATTGTTTCCGTAGCAATATGAATTTTTTACAGAGGCCAGGTTGCTAACCTTGCGCTCGAACCCTCCTCCTTTATCCAGGCTTGGGACTGGCTAGATTGAATCATTTCTGTCTAATCTAGGCGGAGTTCTAATAATAATAATAATAATAATAATAATAATAATAGTAATAATGATAATAATATTAATAATAATAATGATAATGATGGTAATAATAATGACAATTATACTAATAATAATAGTAGTAATATTAATGGTAATAATAATAATAATAGTAATAATAATAATCATAAAGATAATTATAATCATAATAATCAATGGCTTATTGGACGTAAATTCAACATGTTGATACATAATTATTACTATTAACCAAAAAATCAATACAAAGTAGAAGTACAAAACAACAATTTGGCAAATGAAAATTTTTATTATTGATGCATTTTCTTAACCAAGATTTTTGAACTAATAGTAAACAGCTGTTACCATATATTTTTGTATTAATTAGAATCTTGTTTTTTTGGGTTATATTTTCAAAAAATGTACTAGGTGCTGATGACCTTAATGATAATTACTTAGTTTGGTCAAAATCAATTTTTATTATGTATTGCACCAAAAAAAAATTATATATATGTATATAAATAAAATTATATGTATATATAATTTATAAAAATATATTAGTGAATAAAAAGATCAGGACAAAAAAATATGTTAGGTATGTAGTCATGGCAACTTAGTGTAGCGCAGCCATTCGAGGGACTACAATGTGCCACAACCTTACAGTAAACGTTCCAAATGTTTGCTGTGAAAGAAGGAGGGTTAGAGTGCAAAGTAAGCACTGTGGTCTTTTAGAAAGCACAATGCTACAAGACAACATGTAAGCAAATAACTTTTTAAAAAATGTTTTAAATCCATTAGGAAATATCATCATGGTTCCATTCAGCGTGCCTTAAAATCAACTTTAGCAAAAAAGATGCCACTGTTACTAGTTCTATTAGTCAAAATAAGATATATAGTTGATAAAATGTATTTTTAATACGAGTAATAAAAATTATATAACAGTAATAATAATAATAATAATAATAATTACAATAGTAATAATAATAATAATAATTATTATTATTATTATTATAACATTAATAATAGCAATAATGATCATAAAACTAATATTGATACTAATGATAATTATCATTATAGTGATAAAGATAATAGTAATATCAACAATGACAGTAGTGACAATAATATTATTAATAACAATAACAATAGTAATAATAATAATAATAATAATAATAATAATAATGAGAATAAGAGTAATAACAATAATAATAGTACTAATAATAATAGTAACAATAGTAATTATATTAATGATAATAATAATAATAAAATTAATAATAATGATAATAATAATAATGGTAATAATAATAATGTTAATAATGATAATAATAATGACAATATTAACATTAGAAATAACGATAATAACAGTAATAACAATATTAGTAACAGCAATAATAATAATAATAATAATAATAATAGTAATAATAATAATAATAATAATGAGAATAA
Organism: Cardicola forsteri; assembly: GCA_025895645.1. Taxonomy (NCBI): domain Eukaryota; kingdom Metazoa; phylum Platyhelminthes; class Trematoda; order Strigeidida; family Aporocotylidae; genus Cardicola; species Cardicola forsteri. The sequence goes on from JAKXYG010000526.1 coordinate 104,337, forward strand.
GAGTAATAACAATAATAATAGTACTAATAATAATAGTAACAATAATAATTATATTAATGATAATAATAATAATAAAATTAATAATAATGATAATAATAATAATAATGGTAATAATAATGTTAACAATGATAATAATAATAATAATATTAACATTAGAAATAACGATAATAACAGTAATAACAATTTTAGTAATAGCAACAATAATAATAATAATAATAGTAATAATTATAATAATAATAATGAGAATAAGAGTAATAACAATAATAATAGTACTAATAATAATAGTAACAATAGTAATTATATTAATGATAATAATAATAATAAAATTAATAATAATGATAATAATAATAATGGTAATAATAATAATAATAATAATAATAATAATAATAATAATAATAATAATAATAATAATAATAATAATAATAATAACAATAATTTTAATATTGTTGATAATTATAATAATGATGACAATAATAATAGTAATAAAAATAATAAAAGCGATAATAATAGTAATAACAACATTAGTAATAGCAATAATAATAATTATTATAATATTAATATTATTTATTTATTTGTTTATTTATGGTTATTGGCTTGGATACTTTAGTAGAAGTAATAGTAGTAATGATATCAATATTAATAACAAGAATATTAGTAATAGTAGTAATAATATTAATAGTAAGAAAAACTTACGCCCAATCCCAGCACCGTCCCCATAGCTTGCATATCATCAATAAGTAAATGGGCTTGTTTGTTCACTCTGTGAATTACAAATTCAACCGAATCGTAACCGTCCATAATTTGATTAGTTGAAATTGTGTAGGTGGCATCGACAAGCAGCCACTCGGTTTGTTGTCCAACCGTGACCACGTCCATGTAGTGAATATTGTCGTACAATTTGTTCCAGTTTTCATTCGACCCCAAACGCATCGTAACTTTCGTCGGTGTCGAATGGACGTAATTGGCTATCGAATTGGACTGTTGCAATCGGGTCGGTATGTCCACTATGCCATAATGGACAACTGTCAGTTTGCTTGTGTTACGTGCTGTCATGTCAATCGAATTGTATATGGATAAGTAACAATCTTTGCAATCAGGCAGATGATCGCCAGTTAGCTAAGTGATAAAGAAATGGATCTAATATAATGTTCAATAAATGTTACAACTTTAATCATTAAATACTATTATTAATATTATTCCTACTACATTCATAATTACCATTATTATTATTACTACTACTATTATTAATATTCCTATTATTATTATTATTATTTTTACTATTACTATTATTAATTATATTATTTATATTATTATTAATGTTATTGTTACCATTAAAATTATTATTATTACTCTCCTATCATTACCATCATTATTATTAATAATATTATTTTCACTATTATCAAAGTTGTTATTATTGTCATTGTTATTAACATTATTATTAATATTATATTATCACTATTAGTATTACCATTAATATTATTACTCTACTATAATAATAATAATTATTATTATTATTATAATAGTAGTATTAAAACTATTATTATTGTTGTTGTTATTATTATTAATATTATTTATAATATTAATATTTTTATTACTATTACTATTATTACTATCATTATTGTTATTATTGTTACTATTGTCATTGTTATTATTATTATTATTATTATTATTATTATTATTATTTTGTACACCAACGAATATTGTGTAATACATATGTACAATAAGTAAATAAGGATTTTTTTATTAAAAAACTATTGTGAAAAAAACAATATGATTGTAACATTTATTAACCTGATACAAGCCGTTGAAAGCTTTGGAATTTTAATTTTTAATTCTTCTTGTTTTTCAACTTTTATTTACTTACTTTTAACGTAATTAACCTAAGTGGTTTGGAAAACGAGCCCCAAGTTGATTCCACCAAATTTGTATTTAAATTCAATTGTTCCAGATAGATAAATGTCTTTTGAGGGTTTATTTTGCCACTCAACCTGTTATAAATCTTAAATACATGCGATTTCATTTCTTTCCATATATGGATGGGAAATAACCGGTAATAAATTCCTATTTTCAACCGTGATAGATTCACATTTTTGGGAATAATCAATGTACTGTTGAATATTTCGGGTCGGTAGCGGTTGACCCACGACAGCATATAATCGGCGTTGAAACAGTCGTCCAAATTGGTCAAACGTTTGAGTTCATATTTGGCTAGACCCGGTTTGATGTAGTAATTAATGAGTGCACATCGAGGATCAATCTTTTCCAATTTCAATTCTTTGCTACGCAATGAACCAATGATTATTTGAAACGTGCGATTCTTGACAAATTGATATTATTATTATTATTATTATTATTATTATTATTATAGTTGCAATAATAATAATAATAGTTTTATAATTAATATTATTGTTATTATTTTTATTATTAATATTATAATTATTGTTAATATTTTTATTATTATTATTATTATTATTGTTAATAATAATAATTTTACTCATCACTAATATTATCATTATTATAATCATTATTATTATTATTATTATTATTATTATTATTATTATTGGTGTTATTATTATTGTTATTATTTTTAATATAGTTACTGTTATTAATATTCTTATCATTACTAATTTTGTTAGTATTATTATTATTATTGTTATTATTATTATTTGTAATTTCAGCTTTATTTATATAACAAAAATAATGGTAATTATATTGGAAATTCTAATAAATATTGATAATGATAATAAGGGTAGTAATAATAGTATTAATTATAAAATTAATAATAATAATAATAATAATAATAAGATTAATTAAAAAATGTAATAATCTATTATTTATGTAATAAAGTCTTTGTAGTTAAAATGGAAAGTGAATTAATTTACGACTAGATAGAAAAAGCGTTCGGTTATTAACAGAAACAGTTAGCGATGCCATACCGACAAAAAGCGGCCAAAAAGTAACTGCACGACTCAAACGAGAGGGTTGAGTAAAAGCCGAAAAAAAGTTCAATCTTTGAGTTTCACAATTTCCGGTGCTTAAACGTTAACCAATGTAAACAAAAAGGAAGTTACAATCGAAGACACACAAGATGGTGAATATTTTTCATCGCCGGTGAAATATATTGAAGATTATATGGTATAATCCCATTATAAGCAATAGGTTGATGGATCATGGGAAAAATTGACATCGTTGCAATTCGACGAAAAAAATTATTTGGTCAAACTTTACGTTTACCGCTCACAAGATCAGAAAAAGTGGTTTTGAAATTAATAATTGATAATGGAAAAAGAAATGTTGGGAAATTTACCAGAAGAAAATTTGGTTAACACTTATTTGAAAAAAGTTTAATTGAAATAAATGTCTCAAGGTATAAAATAAATATTTGGGCAAAATGTTTAAACACATGGAATTATTTTGTTGCACCAGGTGTTGTTTTTAAATTATGGGACTTTATTGTTTTTGCTGTTATTTTTATTTTGTTGCTCCATGTTTATTTTGTAAAGCAAAAGGGTTTTGTAATAATAATAATAATATTAACAATAATATATGTGTTGGAAATTAAATAAATATAAATAAAATTCATATTGATATGTTTAGAAATACTGATTCCACACTATTTGAATATCAAGTGGTAAAATTAAAACAATTTTTTTTATACTTCTTGCATAAAGCAAGTTGGATTGAAAAAAATTATAAAGAATAATTTAACTGTACACTTTTCGATATTTTTCAGTACGGACTCATGAATTAGGCATTATTGATTATTATAATTATCGATTTTTGTGAGTTGTGTTCACCTGTCTACTTTAACTAGTGTAATTTGAGTAATTAAATTGAATTGATAATGTTTCAACGCGACTGAATGGTAAATGCCAAGCATGACAGTTAGTCACTAGAATGAACAAAGAAATATAATTTTATTGCTCAATAGACTGATCACATACTAACATCTTAACATTGTGACTTGTGTAAAACGTGCAAATTTTTGAATTACTGCATTCTAAAAATGCCACAATTTTCCGAGTGGTTTTTAAGTTGACTAGCAGCAGATGAAAATTGTTGTACGTGATTTGGGAAAGAGCACACCATTATTGTTTGCTGCTGCTGACAAAAAGCAGAAAAAGCAATGGCAAATGTTAAACGTTATATAATTAAAAATGATAAAATTTTATGATCATAATTTCGACCAATAGAAATAGTTTTAATGTGAGTGTGTCCATTTTTAATAGGTGGGCGTTGATGAAATTACAACAGCCAATAGAAAATAAGCTTTTTATTGTCTACTCAAGGTAAATAAGTAGTCGGTATATTGAAATGAAATTGCAATTTAGTAAAATTAATGCAGTTTTGTTTATTTATTAAAATTGTTAAATTAGTAATTGTAGATATTTTAAACTGAATTACTTTATTCAATGTAAATTCTTTATTTTGTAGTACTACTATTAGTAATGCAAGTACTATTATTAATTCAGGTAAAGCATTATCGTAAATATTATCTGTAAATATTTCCGAGTTTTTAAAACCACATAATGTTTAGGTCTATTCAAAGAAAAGAATTTACTATTTTTAACCAAATTACATTTAATCAAAGGTCTTTTTGCAGAAGTAATGTGTATTGTATATGTCTGTAGATTTCTACCACATCTACAATTTAGTCTCACAATAAGTATATATATATATATATATATATATATATATATATATATATATATATATATATATATATATATATATACGTATATAGATATTGGAAACACAAAGTAAATGGCATAATTGTATGTATACTTTGTAAATCAATACAAACATTATTTTTGTCTCACATGTAGAGAAATAGTCAGGGATATAACCATTATTTACAATCACTACCAAAATTATCGGGAATCATTGGCATCATGTAAGACAAACATTGTAGAAAAATGCTTAAAATTAACATTTTCAGTTAATACAGAACATTTTTAGTAAAAGTTGAACCAATGAGAATAAGGTAAAATGGGTTAACTAGGATAGAAAATTTTTGTAAATGTATGACCATAATTGTTCGATAGTGAGTTAAGTGAGTTCGGGGAGATGATGTAAGCCAATAGAAAATGGACAATAATGACTACTGATTATAGGAAAAGTAGTCAAAGGTGCAAAACAATTTTTTTAATAAATTGCTTAATAAAAAATAATTTAATATATTTTTGTTAATAAATGTAATGTTATAACTTTTTTATCTATTTAAAAAAATTTAACATAACATATCCACTGATAATATTATATAGACCCCGTATAAACTGAAGTAATAATGAATGGTTTAAGTGTCATAAAATCGATAATTAATGTAAATTAGTAATAAAAGTAAAAGCACATAAATATAAACCTTTACTTACACATACAATGTTTCAAAATCACAGGATTTATTTTTAAACGGAATGGGAAACATAAAATTATTTAAAATTTTACATTTATTATTATTAAATTATTGTGTTTTGTAACAAAGTGAATGTAATTGAAATATTTTCTGTATTATCTTCATGTTGGGATGTCAAATGATCCTGAGGATTTAAGTAATGCTTATAAAGTCTCAATTTTCAATGATGGTGATATTCCTGACTGTGTATCTTGGACTAGAAACCCACAAGCATGTGGACTAATAACAGCAGGGTCCGAGTGCACAGCGGTATAACTGGGTTTCCGCTTCGGCGAGTGGGTGCAAGAATACACTCAGCTAAAAGAAATAATTCTGACAAAGTAGCAGGCGGCCTTGTCAATCTTTGCAATAAATGGTGACGTTACAAGGATGCCATCTTTTAACTAAAAAACTTCGTTATTCTTCTACGTTTGTGTTACGCTTATCAAGGCATCGAAGTCAATTGTTTATATACCCTCTAAACATAGAAAATAGTGAAAAGCTAACCACGTCAATAATCAAAATTAATAAATGAAATATGCAAATTGTTTGAAACTATTACAACACTGCACAATTTTTATGTTGTGCATAAATTATAATCAAACAAACTAATTTACACCTACCCCAACAGCGGTTATTTGCATGTGCTTTTCCGGTATAGTTATTAAGCTTGTTTTTTTACCAACAAAAGGAAATACGCTTCCTTTTGACGTAATCATCAACATGGAAGGCTCTTCTGTGTCAAGCATTTCATGATCGTACACAATGGTAATCCATTCAATTTCAAGGTTATTATTGACTAACGATTTTAATTGATCTACTGTCAAATTTAAAAAAAAGTCCATTTTTGGTACATGTCGGAATATCATGTAGATGTCGGCGACAATTTCACGTTCAAATTGAATATTTTTGAATGTTATGCACCGCATAAAAAAATGTCCAAATGTTATATATTGTGAGCGGTTCGGGCTTAATGTTAACCTATAGTCCAATACAACCGCTTCGTTGACAATTTGGCCTGGTATATCATCACATACTTGTAAAAGAAATTGATCCAATCGTTCTGTATCTTTGTATTTGAGAATATAGTAAGGAGTTTCGTTGCCTGATTCCAATACAATGTTGTCTATTTTGACAATTTTGAAACTGACGTAAGAATACAGTCGATTGATGCTTTTAAATAAAACGTCAATTTTATCAACAGACTTAGCGCTTCCATCCGAAAATGTATTGAATATGCGAAATTGATAATAAACGTTGGGTAATTTTAAATTAATAATTTGAACACTATAAAACACTTGGTAATAATAGGCCTTGTTAAATGTAGCACTTTGAAATTGAGAAGGTTCTGCAAATGGGGTATATAAAAAGACAAGTAAGTGGACTAGTGTTTGAAACTTTGACCAAAAAAGATAAAAATTCAAACCTGACCTGTGTAAAAAACATGTATTGCTACAAATACAATAAAAAATGGCATTATGTAAAAAAACGACCCAGATGTCAAAGTTGAGTGAAAGAAAGGCTGGGGGTAGAGCACAAAAAATTTGGCTGAAAACCATTCGGCAAGATCTAATTGAAATGAATTTTTTATGGGGAATTAAAACAAAACGTTTGGCAAAATGTTAGAACACATGGAATCATTTTATTGTCTCCATGTGGTTTTTTCAAATTATGGGACTTTGTTGTTGTTTGTTTCTGTTATTGTTATTTTGTTGGCTCTCGTTTAGCTTAAAGCAAAAGGATTGTGTAATAATAATAATAATAATAATAATAATAATAATAATAATAATAAATAGTGTTTTAACGAGAAACACATTTATTGTCGAAGGAATATAGCAGAAAAATGGTAATAATTTGTACGTACGTAGTATAAGTGAAACATTGAAACACCGGAATATATATTTAGAACACTGGATATTACGACGCCGTGGTACATAAAAATTCGAAACGTTTTTAATTAATTCCTCTTATAAGCCATTTTTGGGGTATATATTTTTATTTTTCATATTTTTATACACTATACATACCTTCATCTATTTATATATGACAATTTTAACTCTTCATTATTTCACTGTTTGATCAGCATATTAAACAGCCAACTCCGATAAGTTTATAAGGATGACAAAAGTAATAGCTACCATTTAAAAAAATTGACAGAGTTGTCTGACTTTTTGTCATTGCTATGTCCCTTAACCTAACGGCTACATATGGTATACATATTGTAGCGGACAAAAATATTAAGAAAAATAATCCAAATAACTTTTACTAATTTTTACTATTATAGCAATTAATTTTATTGTTATTGTTTATATTTTTTATTTTAATGTAACGAGTTCTTTAGAAGCTTCCTTTTGCTTTACTTTTGTTTTGTGTACGTGACTGATTGTGACAGTTAATAAACACTTCCAGTTTGTTCGTCTTTTTTCTATCCGGTTAAGGTGGGTTTCTTCAGATGGAAAAACAACAAACGAGATTGATTACATTTGTATTAGCACAAAATGGCGATCTTCATTGCAAAATGTACGAGCATATCGCGGTGTAGATGTTGGTTCTGATCACAATCTTGTTGTTAGAAAATTTCGTTTAAAATTAAAGACAATAAAAACCACAAAAACATTACACTCATTTTCGTGTAGGAAGCTTAAACAGTCAAATATCTCAAATTAATTTTACAATTCCTTAAAAAATACATTTCAAAATCAGAAAAAGGTAGAAAAGTCTAATGATCAATGGAAATTGCTTTATAAAACAATTACAGACTGTGCAGCAAATGTGCTAGGTAGAAGATGTCACTCTACAAAGAAACAATGGATTTCATCAGTTTCCTGGAATTTAATTGATCTCAGAAAGAAAACAAAATTAGAGAGATCAATTTAACAATCCTGTTATTTGGAAAATATTTGATGATAAATATAGAACTTTAGATAAACAGGTTAAAAAAAGCTGCCGCAAAGATAAGAATTATTGGTTAGAAAACAGATGCAGAGAAGCAGATAAGGCAGCAGCAAAAAATGATTCCAAGACTCTGTATAAAATTGTAAAACAATCGTCGGGAGTTAGAAACAACACCGATATTCCAATTAAAGGAAAAGATGGTCGTTTACTTCTAACAAATGATGAGCAATTATCTAGATGGGTAGAACATTTTAAGGAAGTACTTAATCAGCCTATGCCAAATACTTTCATAGATTTTGATAATGATGATGATATGAATGTGACTCAAAATCCGGAAATATGCATTGATGACATTTCTGTAACTGAAGTGATTTATGCAATTTAAAGGTTGAAAAACAATAAGGCAGGAGGACTTGACGAGATAACTGCAGAGATGCTCAAACATGGAGGTGATGTTGTAGCAAGTGAGCTTGCTCATTTATTTAATGTTCTATGGCATAATGAACAAGTTCCAAATGATTGGCGGCAAGGGGTAATTGTTACTCTTCCCAAAAAAAGGAAAGTCTAAACAATTGCAATAATTGGCGCGGCATAACCTTATTGTCTGTTCCTGGTAAGGTGTTTTGCAAAGTAATTATAAATTGTTTAAGTAATGCGGTAGATAAACACCTTCGAGAACAACAAGCAGGTTTTCGGAAAGGAAGAAGCTGTATTGAACAAATACTCACCCTTCGTAACATTATTGAGCAAAATCAAGAATTTCAGCAATCACTAACACTCAATTTTATTGATTTTATAAAAGCTTTTGACAGTGTTCATCGAGAATCTTTGTGGAAAATCGTTAAGTTTTACGGAATACCGTTAAAATATGTAAATATTATGCGTTCGCTATACCAAAATTCAAGTTGCTGTGTTCGAACAAAAGTGGTCATACTGCTATGTTCGAAATTGTCACGGGAGTACGTCAAGGATGTATTTTGTCACCGTTTTTGTTTCTTCTGGTAATTGATTTTATTATGACTCAATCCATGAATAATTTGTCTTATGGTATCAAATAAAACCAAGGCAGATTAACGGATTTAGATTTTGCAGATAATATTGGTCTACTCAGTGAAACACCAGAAATGATGCAAAATATGACAACACGACTCAGTGATATCATTTCTCGTATTGGCTTACGGATTAATTGTTCAAAGACAAAAATGTTGTGCACAAAGTCAAACAATGATTTGCCCATCAAAATTAGTAAAACAAAATATTGATACTGTTGATTCCTTTACATATCTGGGAAGCATTATTAGTAAAGACGAAAAAACCGAAATTGATGTTAAAGCCAGACTTGGAAAGGCAATGTCAGTCTTCAATAGACTCAAATCAATATGGTCATGTTCTTCAATTCGCCTAAAGACAAAACTTCGTTTGTACGCATCAATAATCATTCCTACGGCAATATATGGGAGTGAAACGTGGAAACGTACGGACAAGATTGATAAGATGGTGGATGTTTTTCATCGCCGGTGTCTTAGAAGTATTTTAAAGATTACCTGGCACGATCACATTTCAAATGATGAGATCATGAAAAGAACTGACTCTCGTTCACTCCATGATATCATTACAATTAGACGAAGAAAATTACTTGGTCAAATTCTATGTTTACCGCCCGAAAACCCAGCAAAAACGGTTTTAGAATGGACAATTGTAAATGATAAAAGAAAGGTTGGCAGACCAAAGAAAACTTGGCTAAAAACTATTCGAGAAGATCTAATTGAAATGAATGTTTTATGGGCCCAAGCAAAACGTTTGGCAGAATGTTCAAATACATGGAAACATTTTGTTGTCTCATGTTCTTTTTAAACTACGAAGCTTTGTTCTTGTTATTTTTTGCTGTAATTGTTATCTTATTGCCCCATGCTTATTTTTTTTTAAAGCAAAAGGGTTTTGTAATAATAATAATAATATAAATAAGGTGGGCGAATCAAATCTTTAAAGTATTGGCTGTATTAGCTTATTTTGTAACCTGGTCTCAGATAATTATTTATATTGTCAATTGCTGTGCACTTGGTCCAAATAGAAGCGATAGTTAGGAAATTGCAATTTTGTAAATATTGCCAAAATCTTTAAAATTATTGGCACTTTTAAATAAATTTTTTATTTATTAAGCGGTTGACACATAACTTGTTTTTAGCAGTGTTGGTATTTGACGTTTCTCAACATAATTTTATAAATAAATCATTAATACACATTCTTACTATTATCGAAAGGAATGATATTCAAAACGGGATATTTTTTGTCAAAATCTTCTGTTGATCTCCTAATCAACAAATAATAAACTCCATCAGTTTGAGTTTTAAAATTCAAATATAATTTTTTCGGTTTATTCCAGTTGGCTGTAGTGTAACTTGTATATTCGACATCTTGTATTTTTACGTTGGTCTCAACACATTGTTTCATTGTTATGGGAAATGCATACGTTTCTGTCCGACTGCCTACATTATGCAATAACCAATACAATTCTTCGTATGTTGAAATTTGATTGAGCAAAAATTGACGTTCAATGTTGGATGATTGATCGGGCCACAAATAAATGATTTCCGGTCTTAACGGAAGCCAGTCGTTTTTCAATTGGCTGTCTATGTTTACGTTGACCTTGAATGTAGAAAAACTGCTTTTTGGACATTGGTTGAATACTGATTGCTTTGCGTTTGATGTTTTTTGGAGTGAGAAAACGATTAGTATAAACAATGATAATAGGTTCATTATTTTTGTTATACGTATGGTCATATGCATGTATTATATAAATAATACATGCTGCATAAACCACATATTTAAAAAATATTTAATCAATAAATTAATTGTAAATTAATTGATTTTTAGATGCATGTTTAAAATGTCCAATTTAATAATTTGATGTATGATTATAAAATTACTTTGAATAAACTACTTTTTAATTAAAGATTGAATAAATTTTGATCTTTACTTCTGGTTATAGTGAGAATGTTTGTCGTTTGATGCTGAATGTATAGATCCTAAAGAATATTAATAATCCTAAGGATTTGAATAATGCTTATATAGTCGCAAATTCCAATGATAGTAATAATCGTAACTGTTCCTCCTCTACGTGATGCATTTTAGATTAAATGCCTACTGGCATCTAGACTAATAACAACAGTAACTGAGTGTACGACGGTATAACACAGAGATGCTAGCGTATACCCAATATACTTAAAAGGCATTTCATGGCATTTATTTACACTATATATTTGGTTAAATTTGTGGATTCGTCAATTAACAAGTTCCCCAAAGAAGATCATCTCGTCAACTGCTGTAAACACCGGCGTTGTCGCAAGGAAGCGATCTTCTAGTATCCAACATTCTTTTCACCTACGAATTCGCAAGTGTTATGCGAAGTTGGAACCAATAAATATTGATTTGATTTGATTAAACCCTTTTGTTTTAAAAAGAATAAAACAATACAAAATTTTATTCGAATTTTGACAAATCCCATCATCAGAATCAAAATATTAATGTTTCTTTAGTAATATTTAGTAAGTCTGTAAATTTGTATGTAATCCTACCAAAGTATTTAAAATGATTACAAGAATATTATTATTATTATTATTATTATTATTATTATTATTATTATTATTATTATTATTATTATTATTATTATTATTATTAATCAATGTGTAATTCTTAAATCATAAACAAACTATTACCGTCGTTTATACTACTAATTATTATATAAGTAGATTCCAAAATGCAATTGGGATACGTTAAAATGCTCGGGCCAAAACACACAAATAGACACATACACATACATACATTCTTTATCAATATATTTCTCTATTAAAAAATTTGATAATGCATTACTACAGAATACGAACATGTGTTTGCCTACACCAAGAACTAGCCATATGCAATAAGGTCATCGATATATATATATATATATATATATATATATATATATAAACAATAGTATATATATATATATATATATATATATATATCCGAAAAATATATTTATGTATACAGGTAAGAAACAACAGTTAATCAATGAATTCACCTTATTTGGTATAGTTTCCGAAAAACCCATTTGTTTATTTAAGATGATAATAGAGTGTAGAAAAGAAACGACTTAGTTTAATGTGTGAAATGTTTTTGTTGTTGTTAACGGGTACCAAGTTGGAAAAATTTTAAATAAAATTAAAAAAAATTGACCAATAGAATGGTTGGCAACAAGGTCACGTGGTGGTCTAGCGGTATAGCGCTCGACTCCACGTTAAATAAACATCACTCACGTTTGACTTTTGCCGTAAAATATTCAATGTAGTAAACACTAATTAAAAAAAAGGAAAATAAAGGAAAATTGATAGTGTTAGTCTATTGTATGCTTAGTCAAGTGTAAATCCAGCACTGTATTACTAAATTAGCTCATCACAATTTTTTATTTTATACATAAACAACATTTTACACGGGAAATGCATCTTTGAGCAATAAACATTATAGCAAGGTTCAAGCTGACCGTTGAACAACATTCGCCGTTCTTTTACTGATTCAATGCATTGCATGGATTATACATCTTTCAGCTCTAGATAATTTATTAAGGCCAAACGCGTGGGCCCGCATCCAGTGCCAACGGTGAGATTAAAACCTAAATACATTCAAGTCCAAATTGTTGTCTCTTTACTACTTTCAATGTTTTTTTTTACGGAAAATGCGTCTTTCAGCGGTGTGTATTATTTAACTTAGACAGTGATGAAGGTCAGTACCATGCCCACCCAACTTCGACTCAAGAGCAGTACCGCTTGACCACAGTAACAACCAAATAATTCTAACCAGTTTTATTTAGCTGACAAAATTTTGTTTTATAAAAAAATACGATTTATTAAATAGCGGGTGTTGGGAAATAGACTGAGCAATAACTATTGCAACGGATAAAAAAGATGTTAAGATAGCAAGGACACAAATGGTTTTATGAAAGGTATTTCGAAGTATACTGGCAGTAGTTGAAATTATGAATAATGATTGACATTAAAATTTTGAAATATTTATAGAAATTGACAGAAGTTGCGTATTGAAAAACGTTTTTCTGATTTCTACCAATCATAATAATAATAATAATAATAGTAATAATCTTAATAATAATAATAAAAGTAATAATAATAATATTAATAATAATCATAATAATCACAATAATAATAATAATAATAATAATAATAATAATAATAGTTATAATAATAATAGTAAAACTGGTAATATAAGTTGTAAGTAAATAATCATATTAATCACAATAATAATAATAATAATAATAATAATAATAATAATAAAAATAACGATTATAATAAGAATAATAAACATACTACATATAATAATAATAATAATAATAATAAATAAAATAATAATAATAATAATAATAATAACAGTAATAATAATAGTAATAATAATAGTAATAATAATAATAATAATAATGACAATAATAATATTAGTAATAGTAATAATAGTAACAATAATAATAGTAATAGTAATAGTATTAGTAATAATATTGATAAAATAATATTAATAATAATAATAAAAATATTAATAATAGTAATAAGAATGATGATAATAATAATAATAATAATAATAATAATAATAATAATCGTAATAATAATTTCAGCGAACGCTAATCCAATTTTGATTCTGTAGTTTATTCAACATTACCAGCCCACTTATTAAATAGAAGGTATTGTTTAAAGTTTGAATAAATATTCTCTTTGTAAAATTTGTCAGAAATAGCAACATTTTAATTTTTTTTATAAGAAATGCATCTTTTATTAAAATTTGTTCGAGATTGCTGACTATGATGTAGGAGTAGGCTGGGTTCGATTTCTACCACAAAATGCGAGTCCACATTTGGCTTTGCTAAAATGTCCCCACTGCTAAAAAGCATGCGTTTCTCATGAAAAACATTTAAATAAAAAAATGGAGGAATTGTTTTGTTTTCTGCTGAACCGATAGCGCTCAACAGTATACTCAACTCGTCACTGGAGCCGACCAACACAAAATGCAACTTATTGTAAATACCCACAAAGTGAAAATGAAACAGTTTACTTGGGTTAATAATTTTTTATAGTACTTTACTGAACTTTGGTGTAAATGTCAAAATGTGCATTTACACCCACTGTTTGTTGTTTCTTTTGATTTATTTCCAGAACGTTTTTTTTTTACATTTGGTCAACATTTTATTGTGCATTTGACCTTGTAATGTGCAACTATTAATTAGACACATTGAACAAAGGATGTTGATATAATTAATAAATGTTTTATTTATTTCGGTTTGGCATACTAATTGGGGTATTATTGTAGAAAGTTGTACTTGTAAAAAAATAATGGTGGGGGGAACACAGGTAAGACAAATTGGAACCTTATTATTACTATGGTTATTATTATTACTATTATTATTATGAATAACACTATTTTTTTATTGTTATTATTACTTTTATTACTATTATTATTATTATTATTATTATTACTATTATTACTACTACTAATATTACTAATATAATTATTGTTATTATTTTAATTATTACTACTAATAATATTATTATTATTATTATTATTATTACTATTACTTTTACTACTATTGTAATTATTACTATTATTACTATTATTATTATTATTAATATTATTATTATTATTATTATTACTATTATTATTATAAAAAACACTATTTTTTCATTGTTATTATTACTTTTATTATTATTATTATTATTATTATTATTACTACTAATATTGTTAGTATAATTACTGTTATTATTTTAATTATTACTACTACTAATATTATTATTATTGTTATTATTATTATTATTACTATTACTATTACTACTATTGTTATTATTATTATTATTAATATTACTTTTATTATTATTATTAAGATTATTATTATTATTATGCTTGTTAAAAATTAGAAAAACGTTTTTCAATACGCAACTTGTGTCAATTTTTATAAATATTTCAAAATTTTAATGTCAGTCATCATTCATAATTTCAACTACTGCCAGTATACTTCAAAATACCTTTTATAGAACCATTTGTGTCCTTGCTTTCTTAACATCTTTTTTATCCGTTGCAATAGTTAGTGCTCAGTTTATTTCCCATCACCCGCAATTTAATGAATCGTATTTTTTTGTAAAACAAGAGTCCGTCATTCGAATAAAACTGGATAGATATATTTGGTTGTTACTGTGGTCAAGCGGTACTGCTCTCGAGTCGAAGTTGACTGGGCATGGTACTGACCTCCATCACTGTCTAAGTTAAATAATACACACCGCTGAAAAACGCGTTTTCCGTAAAAAGAACATTGAAAGTAGTAAAAAGACAACAATTTGGACCTGAATGTATTTAGGTTTTAATCTCACCATCGGCACTGGATGCGGGCCCCCGCGTTTGGCCTTGATAAAATGTCCAACGGTTAAAAAAATGCGTTTTCTGTATAAAACGTTAAAAGCGGTAAAAATAAAAATACTTGTTTCAAAAACTAAATTTGTGCTTGCTACTAGAAAATTGTTCATGAAATAAATTTGGATTTTATTAATTAAATCAAAATTGAAACAATCAAATTTTATTGGTTTGCACAAGGACATTCTACACATTTCAATAAAAAAGTATTATTAATTATTGTTATTGTTAATATTATCATTATTGTTACTGCTTTTATCCAAAAACCAGATTTATACAATCTGTGTTCCAATTTTCTATCCTTCCTACTGCAATTGCTGATTAAATATTGGAAAGTATATTATATTAATAAGCGTTTATTGATGTTTTTAATAGTACTTTTGTATATTTTAGAACAATTTAGCAAGGCACAATTTACATACATGGAATAAAATGTGTTTATTGTTACTATTACGATTGTTAGTTTAGATAGTTCAACATCCAACGAAAGCAACAAATTTACAAAAAATAAAGGAAACATTGAAGTGGAAAATGAATTGGCGCTGTGGTTAGTCGAAAGATGCTTGGTTCAATTAATCTATTTTAAAAGTCTTTGAAATTCGGGTACCAAATGCCACTGTCGTTTTCAATACATGCGGCTTCTACTTCTTTTTCGTGGTGCTGGAATCTTGCTCCCAAATCTTTCTAATTTTTTAACAGGATTGATTGTCGGCTGCAGTGAAGTTTTTCGATTGTAAATAAGAGAAAATGTTTACAGACAAAATAACCAACCAACATACACAAACACACGCATATATTGATCTAAAACGGGTTTCAATATGTGAACATAAACACATTTAAGAATTTTGAAATAAAAAAACTATTATTACTACTACTAATAATAATGATAATATTAATAATAATAGTAAAATAACAATAATGGTAATAATAATTATTATTATAGTAATGACAATCAGACAATACTAATAATAGTAATAGTAATAATAATAATAATAATAAAACTAATAATAATAATAATAATAATAATGATAACAATATTAACAATATTAATAGTAATAATAATAATTATCATAATTATGATATAGTAATAATAATAATAATGAAACTAATAAGAATAATAATAATGATAATAATAATAATAATAATAATAATAGTAATAATAATAGTAATCGTAATAATAATTTAAACAGACGCTAATCCAATTTTGAGTCTATAGTTCAATCAACACTACCAGCTAGCTTTTAAAATTGTTTAAGTTTTGAATAAACTTTTATTTAGTGAAATTAGCCGGAAATAGCAACCTCTTATAAAAGATGGAAAATTTGTAAAAAAGAAGAATAAAAACATTTAACATTTATTAAGTAAGAATGCCGGTGATGTGACGCAATTCCAGCTACACGTGTGGCGGACAAATATAACAATTTTATAGGCTAAATAAATCATTTATTTTCCTTGTACATTACATTACCATTGACATCGAAACGAACGTGCATGCAATTGAATAAATATAATCCTAATAATAATAATAATAATAATAATAATAATAATAATAATAATAATAACAATAACAATAACAATAACAATAATAATAACAATAATAATAATAGTAATAATAATAATATTAATAATAACAACAATTATTATAACAATTATAATAAGAATAATAAAAATACTACATATAATAATAATAACAATAATAATAAATTTAATAATAATAATAAATATAACAATAATAATAAATTCAATAATAATAATAATAATAATAATAATAACAATAATAATAATAATAACAATAATAATAATAGTAATAATAATAATATTAATAATAATAACAATAATAATAATTATTATAATAAGAATAATAAAAATACTACATATAATAATAATAATAATAAATGTAACAATAATAATAAATTCAATAAAAATAATAATAAATGTAATAATAATAATAAATTCAACAATAATAATATTAATAATAATAATAATAATAATAATAATAATAATAATAATAATAATAATAATAATCCATAACCTATATCAATGTCAATTTTAAATAGTACTGTTCTACAGAAAGCGCTATTATGTCATGTAAATTTATAAAACTTTACAAGTACAATTCTATTTGGAGGCATTTTTTGCTTAATTAAATAAATACCAAGCTATAATTTTTATAATTTATATTTCAAACAAATACTGGTAGATTAATATATTTGGATTTGCAAATAAAAATGTTAAAATTCCAGAACATGTCTCCGATGATATCAGTTCTGGTATTGGATTATAAAGTTATTGTTCAAAAACAAAAGTGTTGCATCTGCATAAAGTCGACGTGATTTGCCCATCAAAATTAGTGGACAAATAATATTGATACTGTTGATTCCTTACATATCTGGAAAGCATCATTGGTAAAAAAGGAAAAACTGAAATTGATGTTATAGCCAGACTTGGAAAGGCAATGTCAGTCTTCATTAGACTCAAATCAATATGGTCATGTTCTTCCATAATTTAAAAATTGCATTGTTTAAATAAATAAGGAAAAACATAAACTACTTTATAAATTTCTAATTTTACTGACGGCCGTTTGAGTCTGCGACGTAAATTCACTACAACAAATTTATTTTTCAAAATGTGTCTTGTTAAATTTGAAAAAGCTTATCCCCAAGCGGTAACTGCCGTTATCAAGGAAACAGTATGAATTGGCAACCTTAGTAATGAAGCAATCCGCTATTTACTAAATGAACACATCTTGACTAATGAATATTAAAAATTATCACAAATATAGTAGAAACAATGGAAACAAAATGTGCCGGGTTGGTCTAACTCAATTTGCTCAATTTGGACCTGAGTGGGTATGGGTTTGAATGTTACCACCGGCACTAAAATGGGGGGTCCACGCTTGGCTCTGCTAAAATGTCTAGTGCTGAAACATGTTTTTGGCGAAACATTCAAAGTAGCAAACATGAGAAACAAAATTTCGTTTTTTTAACTATTGTTGGTGAAACAAAATGTATATTTAAACAAGCAAATATGGTGTTGCCTAAAAAAGTAAATTTTTTTAGTAACATTGTCGTTATTGTGTATGGTATTTGACATTTACTACTTTAAATGTTGTACAACTCCACCTAGTTTGGATTAGAAATGATGTAATCTAACCAGTCCTAAGCTTGGATAAAGGAGGAGGGTTTGAGCGCAAGGTTGGCAACCTGGCCTCTATAAAAAAATTATATTGCTACAGGAACAATCAAGAGGGCGTCATTCCGGCAGCCAACGGCAAGTGATCGCACGTATCTAGATGACAAGTTACACAAATGACAGGGTTGAGTGAAAGCCGAAAGGAAAGCTCAATCTTCGATTTGCAGAATCTCAATACCAACGAGACTTTGTTGCTCTTTTTTTGCTGTAATTGTTGTCTTATTGCCCCCATGCTTATTTTTAAAGCAAAATGGTTTTGCATAATATATAATATATAAATGTTGTACAGCAAAACATTCCTGTCAACAGTAGACATTTGAGTACAGCCAAACATAGATCCGCACTTCGTATCGGTGACAAGAATCAAACCCCATGCTTTTCCAGGTTGGAGTCGAGCGCCTTACCGCCAGACCACTTCGGTGCAACGTACTAATTTAGTGTTTGCCGCTTAACAAACGTTTACCACTATAGTCCGTTTCCAGTCTGGTGATACAAGTAGAATGATTAGGACACAAGGCTACAAGCCTATCCTCCGGAAAAAATAAATGTAGCAAAAAACGACAACAGGAGTACACTGTTCTACCGTACTACAATAGGAAAACGACAATCTCGAATGTGCATTTTTTTAAACATTTAAATTGAACAATTGTGTTGTTCTTTAGGGAAATAGAATTATATACTATAAAAGTGTTAAAAAGGGGAATAAAAATATAGCAGAAACTGTGCCGGGGTACCTTCATTGCAGCACGGTGGGTATAGGGGTTCGAATCCCTGCAAATCACACTAAATGCGAAATTTAGGCGTTCGGCTTTTGCAAAAATGTTCCCAATGCTGGAAAAATGTTTCTTGTAAAACATTCAAAGTAATAAACATAAAATAAAAAATTAATGGACTAAAAGAGAAAAAAAATAATGAGCTTAATTTTTGATGTTTAAATATGCATAAAGTTAAATAAAATAATGAGCAATGATTTCAAATTTTTTATGTTTTTAATTAGAAACGCTTGACTTCACATAATGGAAGTTAATAATAAAAACATTATATAAAAGGTCAAAATAAAGTCTTATTATATTCAATATAAATTGCAATGTTCATTTTAATAATCATTATATATATATATATATATATATATATATATTCCATTAAGTGTAGTAAAGTTATATTGTTTTAAAACTCATGAATAATACTATTTCCAGTTTAATTAGTTTCAAAAAAATGGTTAGATTATATTCAAACTTGAACATAGGTTGTACAAATAGTACAATAGAAGTATATATATATATATATATATATATATATATATATATCAGTGCTGTAAAAATAATTATGAATAACATTAATGTACGCTACTCATTAATTACAACCTTTTTTAAATAAAATTGTTTTGTCTTAAAATATGTCAATTATGACTCATTTTCATCTTCCGACATATTTATTTTTATTCAATTTTATTCAATCAATTTTTAATTATATTAATTGATTCCATTTAAATCATATTGGATATGATTTTAAACATTTTTACTACTAATAAATTATTGTTTTTTTAAATTATAATTGCCTGTATATAAATAACTAAAAATTTTTCATAATCGTTTTAACGATAAATGATTTGAAAAACCAATATATATTTTTAATTTTATATATGTTTGCTACTCTAAATGTTTTGCGAAAAAACATCTTTCAACATTGGGGACATTTTACTAAAGCCAAGCGTAGGTCCGCATTTTAGTGGGCCGGTGGTGGGATTCAAATCCATGTCTACTCAGGTCTAAGTCAAGCGCTGTACCCCTAGACCTCACAGATCACCGCTAGACTACCCCGATATATATATATATATATATATAATACTGTCTCAACAATTTACTAATTAAAATTTTATATTACATAATACACAAGATTGATTATTTTATAAATGTTTATTTATTGTAGTTGTTTTCACAATTAAATTGTAATTGTGCATATGTAACATTATATTTTATAAATTTTAAATTATTTTTAATAAAAGCAAAATAAAATTTTAGTGTTTCATATTTTTTGTTTTTTATATTTTAATTTGTTACACATATACATCTTTTCATTTTATAAAACGTTTGTGATATATTTTAAAAATCAAAGTAAATCAATTATATATTTGCTTAAAATAATTACGAGTGTTTTTTAGCAATGATAATAATAAAAATTTGTTTTATTAACTAATACTTATTTATGCTCAACTTATGCATTAAGTATCAAAGGTTTAAAGTACTAAATTAAAATTGTTTTGCATATGTCAAATTTAATTTTAAAGTAAAGTTATTTATTAATTAATTAATAATACTAATAATAAAAACATTAATAATAAAGTAACATTTAAACAAAATATTAGTAAAGCGTTTTTTCAGTGTAAAATAAAAATGGTTTACACAATTATTGGTTAAAAAATAATAAATAAATATTGAAAAAAAATTAGTAGGTGTTTCATTTTTTTTTATTGGAACACATTATTTAAAACAATGTTTTTTTTAAAAATTATACAAATAACGTAGCCAAAGAAATAACACGTAACTATTGTTTGAGTTAAAACCTTAACTACTCTAGTTAACATGTGTAGGATTTTTAAAAAAATGTTTGAGTACTTTGGCTTTGAATGATTAAACATAAAAGTTGTTTAAATATATATCTAAAATTTTAAAAAATAAACTATACCGCAGACTGTTTTAAGTCCAGTTAAAAAAAGGAAGATTAGATTGTAAAATTATTAACCTGGCCTTTGTATAAAATATTGTCAAACAAACCGCTCTTAGACAACATTCTATAAAACTATGGCAAAGAAATAAAATTATTATTCCAATGACAGAGTCAAGCAAAATTTGAATAAAACACCCATTTTAAATATTTATAATTTTCAAAGTTAAAAGTGTAATGTACAGTTGCACGACATATTTGTATCGCTCCATGAACTTTAAAAGTTTTAAAATAAAAATATTAATTAATTAAAAACATTTCGTGCTTTTACTATGCAAGTATAATGATTACATCAACGATAAAAACACGTATGTATAAACAAAAAAATTAATTTTATCGGCTATAATCTGCTTTTATTTTCTTTCAATGTTTTTACTATTTTTAGCTGCAAAATAGATGTAAAAATACCGAATACAAAATAAGTTAGTTATATTTTACTTGACATAATTTAGCAAACTGTTTTCTTCCTGTTATCACAGTCGTGTCGGACAAAACATAGATTACAACGTAAAATGACAAAGTGACAGAGTTGGTTACGCGATAGAACTGGAACTGGATAGACATTGTGTTGAGTACCAATTGATAAAATTAAATGTGGCCCTATGCAAAACGCCTGCATGTCTGTACATCTTTTCTGCAAACCATTTAAGTAATAAAAATCAAATAATTATATAGTCAACAATGAGATGCTAACAATCCAAAGAATTTGAATAACTCTCAAATTCTTCTTCCACATGGTGCATCTTGGACTAAGTGCCCATAAGCATAACAGCAGAGACTCAGTGCACAGCAGTATACCGAGATTTCACTGGACTCAGCAAATGGGTATTAACATCTCAAGGTATTCATGTACCACGTGTAGTCGTTTAGGAGGTCAACTTTAAATTTTCCCAAAAACGGGTGTACAAAAAATGGATAGTTCAACTAGGCAACTTGATTTACCCCACCAAATTCAATTTGCATCCAATTGTTTCTTTCTATAGGAATTGAGGATGTCATGTAAACTTGGAACTAATGACGAGTTGGCTCTGTCACTACGTTCTGTTGTTGCTGCCAGTTGTCAATCAAAAAGCAGAACGTTTGTATGTTACTCAATATATTTTTTGTTTTAATAAATTTTAAATTAAACCAAAAAGTAATTTAAAAAATTTTTGAAACTAATTATACATTTTTAATTAATAAACTGAACATTTTGTCAGATGTTTAACAAATTATATATATCACAAATTGACATTTAAAATTTTTATCTTTTATTATAAATATATATATGGAGAGAAATTAAGATAGTATTTCGACATGCTATATGCAGTATAATATATATTATGTATTCTAACATTATTTAATTGTATTCAACATATCAAAGTTTTATTGAATCACTTTTGAAATATTACTTTATAAGTAGTAATTTTAAAAAATTAAAAAATACGAACATTTTTTTATAAATATTGTTGTAAAAGTTCAATTTCTACAAACAATGATAATTTGAACAAAAGTTAATGACCAAACAAATTATCTATCTTCACATAAATTATTCTACACATGTTATGTGTATACAAAAATAAAAATAAATTGTAAAGTCTATACATTATTAATATATGGCTTTCCATAAGCGTTCAAGTCAAGAATCGTATTGCTATTTTACCTATTAATTAAGTTTTTTAGCTATAATATGAGGATTATCCTGGCTAAGGATGCTGCATTTTATATAATTGAACTACGTCAATTTTAAAATTATACTAGTTAGTTATTTTGAATATAGCCTAGAACATCGTTTCTATCAATCGTTCAATAATTTGAACCATTACATAATAGGTTAGGTTTACATTTAAAGACTGTACCAATTTTAGTGCTATTTTTCTACTTTTAAAAACTGTTTGTATATATGTTTACAGCAAAAATACTTTCTATTTCAAGCAATTGTAAACTGAAACTTTGGGCGGTACCTTCAAAACATTTGTACATTGCATACAAATTTGAATACATTTTGCTTTTTAATAATATTGATAATTCGTCTATTCGTTTGATAATTATGATAAAAATATAATTTATGATAAATAGTATTTGCAGTTAATTTTTGCAATTATAATTAATCAATTATTTTAGTATTTTTTAAACACAAGAGATACAAAAGTGTTTTTCAAAATATATTTCATGTTTTAAAAATGCCTATCTGCAAGTTTAATAAATTTTGGTAACATTGTAATAAAATGTCTACATAATACCCAAACATATAAATTACTTTTGTATACAAAATAAATGTGCTTTCTTTTCTACATGTATTGCTTAAATTATTTATTTATTTATTTTTATTTTACGTTTTCTACTTTGAATGTTTTACGAGAAACATTTTTCAGCAGTGGACGTTTTAGCGAAGCCGAACACGTGGGCCCGCATTTCAGTGGGCCGGTGATGGGATTCAAACTCCGTTGTCCATCTAGGACAGAATTCGAGTGCTGTACCGCTAGACCACCCCGACATTTGCTTTACAAGAGGAAAGTTGGTTCAATCAAACAGAAAGCCGTTATTGAAACCTAGACTGTATTAAACTGATTAGCATTATACTTTAAGCTTACTGCCTTCATTAGTTGTACCGCATAGAATAAACAACACACTTTTTCAAAAAATATTAAATTTAATTTAAATGGTTTAAATGTATATATATATATACACATATATAAGTGTTGTAATGTAATACTTGTCATATAAATTACCAGTAAACTAATATAAGTAAGTATACGTATAAACTTTACTTTTATTTTTTTAAAAACATTAATTTAAAATATATTATGCTGAGGTAGAGCGCTTAATTTGAATATAAGTGATTCTCACTAAATGCAAGTACCCTATTAATTAAAATGTTTCTGATAAAACTTTTAATCATAAAAAACCAAAAAAGAAATAATCACTTGACAAAGAATATTTCTTGTCAACCATTGAAGCAATAACAATGATATTATATTATTATACAAAACCCTTTTGCTTTAAAAATAAACATGGAGCAATAAGACAACAATTACAGCAAAAACAGCAAGAACAACAATAAATAAAATTATATTTTTTTCAAAAATTACCCTTTTATTGGTCATAAACATAGGATTTAAATATGTACAATAAAATAATACAATCGAAGTTTAATTTACTAAATAGCTGTTTCAAAGATTTTGCAGCAGGACAAACCGAAAATAAACAGACAAACAAAGAAACAATTGAATTATTTTATTTATTTATTTTATTTTATGTTTGCTACTTTGAATGTTTTACGAGAAACATCTTTCAGCAGTGGACATTTTAGCGAAGCCAAACGTGGGCCCGCATTTTAGTGCCGGTAGTGGGATTCGAACCCATGTCCACCGAGGTCCGAATTCGAGCGATGTACCGCTAGACCACTCCGGAATTATTGACATAGTAGTCAACAAATGATTTGAATGCTTTTTATTTAGTCGTAGATTGACAATTCATAAAAACAGTCAATCATTTGCCAAGTAAACAACTCCGCCTAGTTTGGACCAGATTTGATTCAATCTAACCAGTCCCAAGTCTGGATAAAGGAAAAGGGTTTAAGCGCAAGATTAGCAACCTGGCCTCTGTAAAACAATTATACTGTTGCGAAAACAATACAAGAGGACGCCATTCCGGTAGCCAACAGCAAAGAGGTAATCGCACGTATCTGGATGATAAAGTTACACAGATGACAGGGTTGAGTGAAAGCCGAAAAAAAGCTCAATCTTCGATTTGCAGAATTTTCAATGTTAACCAGATTTTGTTGTTGTTGTTGTTTTGCTGTAATTGGTGTCTTATTGCTCCATGCTTATTTTTAAAGCAAAAGGGTTTTGTATAATAATATATAATACCAATTATTAAAATAAAAGTTCCGTAATAAGTGAATTAAAAATAGAGCTGGCAATAAGTTCAATTGCCCTTGCTAGCTTTTCTATGTAACAAATTGTTATCATACAATCAAGCCGAAAATATCAAATAAAATGTACGAATGAAAAGTATTCTGTTATTGGCAATTGATTGTACC
>JAKXYG010000526.1:137500-155176 GCA_025895645.1 Cardicola forsteri
CAAATTGTACAAAACCCTTTTGCTTTAAGAATAAGCATGGGGCAATAAGACAACAATTACAGCAAAACAACAACAACAATAACAAAGTATCGTTAGCATTAAATATTCTGCAAATCGAAGATTCCGCTTTCTTTCGGCTTTCACTCAACCTTGTCATCTGGTAACTTTGCCATCCAGAAACGTTGTTGTTCGCCGGAATGGCGTCATCTTTCATTGTTTCCGCAGCAGTATAAATTTTTACAAAGGCCAGGTTGCCAACCTTGCGCTCAAACCCTCCTCCTTTATCCAGGCTTGGGACTGGCTAGATTGAATCATTTCTAATCCAAACTAGGCGGAGTTAATAATAATAATAATAATAATAATAATAATAATAATAATAATAATAATAATAATAATAATAATAATAATAATAATAATAATAATAATAATAATAATAATAATAATAAAACAATAATCATAATAATATTAAGTGCAATTTTTTTAGGTTTTTGGAAATGAATGGTTTTATTGGCTCTTGACTTATCTGCGTTAAGAATGCCTTTTCCCAACGTGTTTGTCGTTATAACCATCATATAATACTTTGCTGTTTATGTACTGATAAGACGCATTAGTTTTATTAACAATTTATTTTTAATTAAAAGTGTAATAATAAAAAAAATCAGTTTACTAAGTCAGCTGTTTATGGAATAAAAGATAATTTAAACCGAAAAATCCCTGAAATTAAAATGTAAATAAAATGCATTATTTAATTATCATTCATGTACAAAAACATTGAAATATTTTATAATACAAAAAAATATTATTTTTAACATTTGTAAATATGAATCGCATTTAGTTGAAATAAATAAATAATTTAAATACTAATTTATATATCGGTTATATATAGAATAAATTATTTTCTTATAAATCGTTTTGAAAGGCATGTTTACATATCCATGATTAGTGCAAATGTGTATTTAAATTCATATCTGCCGTATTTAGTAAGGTGACTATCCAATCAAAACAAAGTTCAAAATGACCTTTACATAAGCCTATCTAAATCATGAATATGTTTTTTTTTGTCTGACCAATTACCGTTGTCTGTAATCTGCCCATTCTAGTTTGTGACCATCCATTATCCCTTATCCAGGGTATTGTTTTATTAGTCATGCTCACACATGAGTCATTCGCATTTCATGTATACTGTTATATTATTCGTACACTTTTAACTATAGTACGTTTCTTAAGTAACATCATGCCGCTTCACGCATATCATATTGAATATGACTTCTGAATATACGTTAAATTTGAGTTGTTTTTTTAGCCTATGTAATTTAATCTTATTTTACTTATTTATTTATTTATTTTTGGACTGATGTTATATACTACTAATTGTGTTGTATTTTTATAATAGTACAGAATTTTTATGTGTGCTGAAAGCCACTTCTACTGAAGTATCTAAGCCAATAACCATAAATAATAATAATAATAATAATAAAATAAATTATTTTCTTATAAATTATTTTGAACAGCATGTTATTTACACAAGTAAGTGTATAATTCAATGGTCACATTTAACCACAACACATGAAACAGTATTTAAGTGTCAAGATTGAAAAATAAATTTACTGCCAAAACGCGAAACACATTTTTTAATACTTCAATTGTTTTAAATGATTAGACAGTTTGAAATATTGCACTGATAAGAAATTATCAAGAGTTCAGCTTTTTAAAAAAATAATAAAATAATAAATGATGGATTTTTAAATTTTGAAATAATAATTCAAGTTATGCAAATGTATATTCATTCAAAACAGTATCATTTGTTATGGAAAATTTTGTATTTATTTAAAATAATTATTTAAAGTAAACAATTATTTATTTAAACCTTTTCTATCCACACGCTATATAATAATTAATCTATTTTTTATAAATGTTCATTATAAATGTTCATATATATATATATATATATATATATATATTAATATTAATAAATATTTGAATTGTTCATAAGAATGAAAACTAATAAACACTGATAATTTTTGATTTTTAAATTAATAAAAATCCAACCTACAGAGTCCAAAATGGTACTTGTCAGTAAACTCTTAGTTTTCCATTTTTGCTGTCTTAACTTAAGAGATGTATTTTTTTCAACGAAGTAATTATGCTAAAACAATGTGGACTATCATTGAAGTGAATAGTTATTTAACTCTTTTGTAATTATAAATATTTGAGTGTCTGAATTTTTGGATAAATGGCATTCAAATGGATAAATGGTAATAGTTACACTTAAAAATTATATACATATTAAGTTAATAATATAAAACGATTACGCAACAAAAATTTCAAAGAAAATTATTTTTTCTTTACATAATTTTATAAGTGCTTACATAAATAACCCAGCACACGTCACTGCATATATCAAAAAATTGTTGATGATAAAACCAACCAAGGGAAAAAGTTGCGAAAGAAGGAGCCAATAAAAGTTAGACAATCTTTTGTGTGAGTGTGTGATTACTTGTAAGTTGGGGATGAAAAAGTTTCAAAATGTGTGACCAAATTTGCACGATGACGCAATACAAATCGTATACTGCTATGTAAATATTGATTTTTCCACCTTTCAAGGTCAAACAATCCTCTTTTGATAGAAGAATGGTAGATGATAAAACCAACCAAGGGAAAACGTTGCGAAAAAAGGAACCAATAAGAGTTGGATAACCTGTTGCGAGTGTGTGATCACTCGTTAGTTGGGGAAGGAAAAGTTTCAAAAAAGTGTGACAATATTTGCATGATGACGCAATACAAATCGTATAGTGCTATGTAAATATTGATTTTTCCACCTTATATATATTTTCAAAGTCAAAGAATCCCCTTTGATAGAAGAATGCACCAACGTGACTCACATTTACTCACAAAGATTGACCAATAGGATTTTTTAAAATTCTTTTTACCGTCCATTATATTTTTTACAGACAAGTGTGCTTTAAACTATGAACCATAGGCAGTGAGTCCACGGTCATCTGTGGTCCCGATTTTCCTCAAGACAACAATTGCATTGTTAAAAAGGTTGCACATCCATTATGTCTTTATGGATATTTTGGAATTAAGTACGGGCAACTACCAAAATAGAGCCAAACAAGTAGCCATCTAAACAACTCAGAATTTGTAGCTATTTTAAAGAATTTTTTGAGTCGAAACTACGACAAAATGCTTCAGGGCGCAAAAAACTGAGCTGCGTTCAATTGCTTCTATACAACCCTGATCTCAATGTAATTGAAAAATTTTTCAGTTATCTTAAACGAGAGGTGAATCGAACGGAAAATCGAGGCACACTCAAGGAAAAAATTAATTAGGTGTTGAACACAAAATTTTATCAATAATTTGGTTGATTCTTATCCGAAACGGTTAAAAGAAGTTATAAAAAACCATGGCTATCTTCTGAACTATTAACTTTGGACAATTGTTAATGTCTGTACATATTTTATAATACAATTTATTTTTAAGCAAATAATATAGTAGTATTTTTATGTTGTCGAAATGTATAAATTCTAGGATTTTAGTCTAAGCGGGAATTTGGTAATGCTATTTGTAAAAAAGAAATATTTTTAGTGTTTTGAATATTGGTATTGCTGATGTAATATTTAATGGTTATTTTAGTACAATGTCGATGTGCCTAATATGCTTAAGTGATGTGTAAAGAAAGTCAATCAATTTCAATGTGTTAATTTTTACAGGTCCCATTTGAACCCCTGTAGCACAAATTGACGGCATTTATTTGGCTTTACTAAAATATTTACCTGCTGAAAATCATGTTTTTCTTAAAGCATTCAAGCAATAATAGTCATTGTGCCGGAGTGGTCTAGCGGTACAACGCTCAAATTCGGACCTCGGTGGGCATCGGGGTTCGAATCCACCACCGGCACTAAAATGCGGGCCCACGCGTTCGGCTTTTCTAAAATGTTCACTGCTGAAAGATGTTTCTCGTAAAACATTGGAAGTAATAAACATAAAATAAAAAAATAAAAAGAAGAAGAAGAAATAAATAAATATTGTTTTTGTTTAAATGTGTAATTTTCAAAATTATTTATTGTGATATTTATTTGAATAAGTGACATTTCTTACTACTTTATATATATATATATATATATATATAACATATTTGAAATGATAGGGTATGGGTTAAAATTAACTTTTCAATATGTACAATATTTAAATCCGAAATATAAATGTACAATAATTATATGGAACAATCTTGTTCTCCCAAGTTATTCCGAACAAAAACGTTTTAAAATAAATAAATAATTAATTAATTAAATTAAACTGTTACTAGTGAGTTATAGAGTTGAGGCTAAAAAAGTGTATCACTTGATATTGCCAAAATGTATATTTACTAAAAAACAATTTATACAAAACAAATAAATATTATATATATATATATATATATATTACAAAACCCTTTTTGCTTAAAAAAATAAGCATGGGGCAATAAGATAACAATTACAGCAAAAATTAAGGTTTTGGCATTGAAGATTCTGCAAATCGAAAATTGAGCTTCCTTTTTGGCTTTCACTCAACACTGTCATTTGTGTAACTTTGTCATCGAGATACGCGCGATCACTTCTTTGCCGTTGTTTGCCGGAATGGCGTCCTCTTATTGTTTCTGTAGCAGTATGAATTTTTACAGATGCCAGGTTGCTAACCTTGCGCTCGAACCCTCCTCCTCTATTCAGGCTTGGGACTGGCTAAATTGAATTATTTCTGATCCAATCTAGGCGGAGTTTTAATATATATATATATTAAATATAAAATAAAAATAAGTTATTATTATTTTTATCATTTAAAAAACACTTTTGTTTTAAAGGTTGTTCCATAAAATTGTACTTTACATTTTTTAAACGTTGAGTTTTTATTGTGGATACTGCTAAACGATTTAATTGGAATCATTCTGGAGAAGGTGTATTATAATTTGTAAAAATAAATTAAAAACAATTTAACATTTTCCAGTTACTGCCATTTAGTTAAATATGGATAATTATTATAATTATCTATTTTCCATTTAAGTAAACAAAAGGCACATTTTTGCTATTCGTGAGTTGGTTTCACTTTGAAATACAATAATAATTTTAATAATTAAATGGAACTGATAATATTTTAACTCGACTGAATAAACGCTGATATTAGTTGGTTTTGCTTTGCGTTATTGTAATCTATGTGACCAACGTTTAAGTATCTCCAATTAATGAGTATTGGATTTAATCATCATATTTATTTATTTTATTTATTTATTTTATGTTTACTACTTTGAATATTTTACGAGAAACATCTTTCAGCAGTGGACATTTTAGCAAAGCCAAACGTGGACCCGCATTCTAGTGCCGGCGATGAAATTCGAACCCATATCCACCGTGGTCCGAATTCGAGCTCTGTACCGCTAGACCACCCCGGCATAATGTCGTGCACACGTTAAAATGCTTTTATTTATATGCTGGAATTGCATCAAATGTTGTTTCATTAACGCTATGTTTTTAAAGATTACTTTGCTGTAATTTACCTTCTTGTATGACCGGATTCTTCAGTCAGTTACGCTGCAATTCAACAACCACACATTTCTTTTAACTAAAAAAATATTTTTATAAACCGTTTTTTGGCAATAAACACAATTCAAAAAATGTGTATTTTATATTGAAAATGAGTAACACAATGGGAAAAAGGGCGTTTTATTTCAATTATTACACACTGCTAAGCAGCACGTAAATATTTCTATTAAAAGAATATATATATATATATATATATATATATCAATTATCTGATGAAAAATACAAAACAAAACAACAGCTTAATGCAAAACAATTTTTAAATTTAAAAACAACTTGATTTATTATTATAGGATATTATAATCCAATTTAATCAATGTAATTATTATTTTTAAATTGTAAATAAAAAAATGAGTGTTGTGCTTATTAGCGTTTATGTAAATTCCACTTTTGATAATATTAGTACGCCTACAACATTTTATTAAATATCCAAGCATTGTATAACAGAAACAGAAATACGGAATTTTAGAATTTGTAAACTCACATCATTAGCGTCAATTTAACAAAATATGTTATTTTTTGATTTTACGTGAAGATTTAGCGATAAAGATGTTAAAGACTGTTAATTTTGATTACCGTCCCGAACAGTAACAGTTGTACAAAAACAGTGATACCAATTATAACTATAATTATAATAACATTAATATTAATAGGAATATTAATAATAATAGTAATAATAATAATAATATTAATAATAATAGTAATAGTAACAGTAATAATAGTAATAAAAATAGTAAAAGTAATAATACTACTACTACTAATAATAATAATATAAATAATATAAATAATAATAATAATAATAACTAACAATAATAATAGTAGTAGTAGTAATAATAATATTAAGAATAATATAAAGATTGATATATATAATATTAATAATAATATTAATAATAATAATTATAATAATTATTGTTATATTAACATTATCAATAATAATAATTATTACTATTACGTTGATAACAATAATTACCAAAAATATAAAAATCTAATTATGATCACTTTGGAATACTATTTAGTCATGCATAATGAAAGTCGCATTTAATGAATTTAAAAATTGCAATTATTTTTTTCAATAAAATATATAAATCCCAAATCATTATTTTACGATTTTCTAACACTACTCGCTTACAAATAGATTAAACATGAAAGCAAAGACTAAAATTGATGACCTTCTCTTAGAATTACAAAAAGGTTATAACGATAAACATGTATAAAATATAGTTTGGTGTAGTTTATATTCTTTTATATTTTTTCCTCTTTCTGGAAAAGATCACGGTTTCAGGCAACCTTTCTTCCTTTGGTACTGTATCAAACCATTTTGAAGTATTATAATTAGTAAAAAGTTATTTTTTGTGTGGTTTTTACCGTCATAAGCCCATCCTGCCGCAAATCCTCATCCTTCATCCAAGCTTAGGACTAGATTGCAACAGTTCTGATTATTTCTAGGCGGAGTCATCTTTGTCTTACGTTTTTGCCAATACACTGATAAAAATTATTCAAACCAAAGCGTTTGTAATATATACAATTTACTTACTACACTGAGTACATATAAACTAAAAATCTACTAAATATGATATTAAATTCTTTACACTTTATTAAGTTGGTTGTTATTGTTTTATTATTAAATAAACATTTATCTATACAAAGTAAATTGTATGAGTTATTTACAATAATTATTTTAAAAACATTGTCTGTTTGTTGTATTTGTAAAATTTAATTTAATTAACTTTATAAAAAACTTGGTAAAACATTAATTATAGCGTCATACAAGTAGTAAAAACATACCAGCAATATATATTTCATGTAACATTAATTAAATCTAAAACATAATTAAATTTGTGTTTTTTTTTAAAAAACTCAAAAATAAAATTAACGTTATATTTCACTTACTTATATAATTTTGTTATTTCAAGCCTTTACATTGTTCAAGGTTATTTATTATTATTATTTATTTATTTATTAAAACATTTCATTCGCTCCATTTAGCAGGATTGTTTCATATAATTGATTGTTCAATACAGATTTGGCTATAAAAATCGTTTATAATGAAAATTGAAATTCTATTGTGATTTCGTCACACCCACTGGAACTGTGTTCTCAATTCTTTGCAGCGGTTTAATTGAGTGCTTTTTAATTTTTAGCAACAGTAACCCTTTATATAAGAGGAAAAGTAGTAAAATAAGAAATTATTATTA
This sequence comes from Cardicola forsteri, assembly GCA_025895645.1. Classification (NCBI taxonomy): domain Eukaryota; kingdom Metazoa; phylum Platyhelminthes; class Trematoda; order Strigeidida; family Aporocotylidae; genus Cardicola; species Cardicola forsteri. Next base: position 145,269 of record JAKXYG010000526.1, read on the forward strand.
CAAAACCTTTTTGATTTAAAAATAAGACAACAATTACAGCAAAATACAACAATAACAACAACAAAGTCTCGTAATTTAAAGAAAACATGAAACAACAAAATGTTTCCATGTATTTAAACATTCTGCCAAACATTTTGCTTGATTCCCCATAAAACATTCATTTCAATTAGATCATTCCCGAATAGTTCTTGGTCAAGTCTTCCGTGGTCTACCAACCTTTTTTTTGTTATTTACAATTGTCCATTTCAAAACTGTTCTTACTGGGTTTTCGGGCAATAAACGTAAAATTTGATCAAGCAATTTCCTTCGTCTAATTGTAATGATGTCATGTAGTGAACGAGAATCAGTTCTTCTCATGATCTCATCATTTGAACTGTGATCGCGCCAGGTAATCTTTAAAATACAGGCGATGAAAAACATTCACTGTCTTATCAATCTTGTTTTTTCGCTTCCATGTATCAATCCCATATATTGCCGTAGGAATGATTATTGATGCGTACAAACAAAGTTTTATTTTCAGGTAAATGGAAAACTTGACACTATATATATTGTTCACTAATTTTAATAGGCAAATCATTGTTTGACTTAGTGCTCAACACTTTTGTCTTTGAACAATTAATCCGTAAGCCTATATATATATATATATATAACAAAGTAAAAAGTTTTATTAATGTTACTAGGAAAATTCAAACCATTCAAACCACTTCACCTACTTTACTATTGAATACGTATACAATTCATATTTTAAATTAGCCATTATATGAAATGTTTAATATTGGTTTACTAAATTATACGGAAATGTTATTATTGATTGACGTTTGTTTGTAATTTTCACCTACTCATTTTTAAAAACTGTTGAAGATTATAGAAAAAAATACAAGGCAATTTCAAATTTATAACTTAATTTTGTTTACAACAAAAATTGTTTATTAAACGATTGTGTTAAATAATTTAAACGTGGGATTATTATTTAAATGTTTGATAGAATCGTTTTTAGAAAACTGCCAGATGCCCTTCCTGACGAAAACCCTCTTTCTTTATCCAGGCTTGGGACTGGCTAGATCGGTTCATTTCCGATCCTCACTAGGTGGAGTTACACATTCAATGTTTATTTATTGTTCAATATCCGCATTAAACTTTAAAATTCTAATAAAGGTACATTTAGTATATAATAAAACTATTACTATCTATAAAAGTACAAAACTAAAAAATAGCAGAAACAGTAGAAACAGCATAAACTACGAATACACTTTTAACAAGCATTGTCATTTTTTGGGATCCTAACGATCCTGAGGATTTGACCAATTCTAATAATTCTGAAAATTTGACTAATTTATATACAGTCTCAATTGCTGACCGTCCTTCTTCCATGTGGTGTATCCTTGACTAGATGCCCATAGGCATTTAAACTACTATTAGCAGAGACCAATGGCACAGTGGTATAACTGGGCTTCCCCTACAACGGGTGGGTGCAAGTATGTGTATGTAGACTAAGAGAGATAACCGTGACAAAACATCTGACGGCCTTGTCAGTAACATCCAACAATATTGTCGTTACAAGAACGCCTTCTATGTTTGTTACATTTATAAATCCATTAAAGTTAATTGTTTTGTATGTCGCATAAATGTGGAAAATAATAAAGAGGTAACTATGTCACCAATCACAATAAATAAATAAATAATTATTGTTCAACAATTGTATTGGCTACTTTGTTGCTATCTCCATATTTGGACACCATCTTAAACAATCATCCTTAAAGACCTGATAAAAGTAACAAACGAAGTGCCGGAATAGTCTAGCTGTACAGCGTTCGATTTGAATCTGGGTGGGCATCGGAGTTCGAATCCCACCGCCGATCCACTGAAATGCGGGCCCACATTCGGCTTCGCTAAAATGTCCACTGCTAAAAGGCATGTTTCTTGTAAAACATCTAAAGTAGCAAACATAAAATAAAAAAATTGTCCAATAGACTTTATTTTTATAATTGCACATTGATAAGGACGTCTGATATGAAATGTAAAATAAGCAACATTTTGTAAATTATTAGATGTTTAGTTAAATACCATTTAATTAACACCCGAATTACATCTAAAAACAAGTCATTTTTGTTATTCCAAATAAAAATAATTAAAAGAAATAAACAGGGTGCGTCTTTATATACACAATACAAATAAGCATCAACTTAAAATTGCAATAAAACTTCATTATTTTATATGGGAAGAACTGACTCTTGTTCACTACATGATATTATTTCAATTAGACGAAGAAAATTACTTGGTCAAATTCTACGTTTACTGCCCGAAAAACCAGCAAGAACTGCTTTGGAATGGACGAACGAAAATGGTTAAAAAAGGTTGAGGTAGACGACAGAAAACTTGGCTAAAGAATTATTCGGAAAATCGAATTGAAATAAATGTTTTATTAAACAAAACGTTTGGAAAATGTTCGGTATGAATTATGGGACTTTAATGTTGTCGGTTTTTTTGCTGTAAATGCTATTTTATTGCCCCATGCTTCTTTTTGAAGCAAGAGGGTTTTGCACTACGAATAAATGTGCGACAAAGTGACATGGTATTTACACTTTGGCGTTATCGCCCCATTGATATTTAATGTGAGTTCACATCTTAACGTCGTAATAATTAAAATACTTTCAAAACACATGTGGTGAAAAGGACATCAATCCATTGTTTCTACAACATTCAACTATTTAAACATATCAAACTTAAAACATATCTTTTTTACTACTATTTTAACAAACGTATACAAACCTTTTTATAGTCGCCGCTATTACTTTTGGTATTGTAAAATTTATTTCATATAATATAAATCTTCTATTATTTTTGTAATTTTTAATTAATATTTTAAAACATTTGTATAGTGTGAATTGCACCTTTCATTAAAAAAATTAATTAAATTATATATATATATATATATATATATATATATATATATATATATATATATATATATATATATATATTTAAATCACATACTACATACGTATTTTCATCAACTAACTTCTTTTAAAGCGTTTCTGTTCTAAATAGCAAGAGGCAACAATATTGTAAATTAACGCATTCGTATAGAATATTCTCGATATTAAGCTTTTCTTTCTAATTTTGCTAAACACCGTCATTGAAATGATGCCTTCTCTTCCTGTACCCCATTTGTATTGAAAAGGTGTTTTTTTAACAATAATTGTTACATAGATTAAGTTGTGTTAACCTTGGACCAACTATATATATTGTTCAATAGATTTCATTTCTATAACCGCACATTGGCAAGGCCGTCTGATATTTTGTTTGGGTTTTTTGCCTAACAATTACATTTTGAATGTGACAGTTTTTAATTACGTCCCAGTATATGCTTGCACCATCCACGAAGGCAACTCCGTTGTACCGCAATACACTTGGTTGCTATCGTATTAATTTAAGTAATTAACTAGCGTCAAGACTATGGTCATCCATAGTTAAGGAATTGAATAAATATGTGTAATGCTGTGTGCATGTGTGTATTCAAATAACGTTGCACATTTTCACCCATTGACATAGTCATGATAAAGTGATCTTGTTATAGAATATGGATGTAAACAAAATTAATTACGTGGACGGGAAATACACTTGTCTACTATATTGATAGGTGATTTTAGAAACCCCAAAGTTGAGGTCAGCATTTAGTAAACAACAAGTGAATTGGTAACACTTAACACAGATTTTTTGTAATTTTTAATTAATATTGTGAAACATTTGTATAGTGTGAATTGCACCTTTCACTAAAAAAATTAATTAAATTATAACTAAATATTTTAACCAGTTGCCGACTTTTTCTAACTTTATTTATGTACACGTAAATAGAACAAACGGTATACTTTTATTTTTTTTAAAACATACAATTAATAATAATAATAATAATAATAATAATAATAATAATAAGTAATGTTATATACAAAAGCAGAATCAATTAATTTTTAATACTTTAAAATGTGCATATTGTAAAGCCATCTGATAAGTTTTGTTTACTCAAAAAAACTTTTAATTAATTAATTAAATGTTTTACGGGAAACAGGGTTTTCAGCATTGGACATTTTAGCGAAACCAAACGCAGCATTGAAATTTGTATTACTGCGTACACATTCGACAGTGGAAGGTCATCTTGACAACATTTGAAAACTCAAACATACATTGACCAATTTTATTGCAATAAGTGTTTAGAATTGTCAAATACACTTGAATAATCAATCTACTAGGTTGTTAAGTCAACCAGGAGCACTGTACAGTTGTTTCACATCCTTATTTGAAATTATTAGCAGTGCATACCTTTCAGTATTTAAACACACATGAACTTGAACCCACACCCTATCTGGTGTTAGGTCAGCGTTTTAAACCACGGACCTGCTGCTACGTTACTACCGGTTTACCAAGTAAAAGGGTTCTTTCACTTATATATATATACACTGTCACAACAATTACCGCAAAAAAGTGATTATTTAACTAAAGCATCTCCAACAACTACATAACATATAAGAAAAACATCACTTTAATTATAAAATATACAATACTATATAATAATTGAAAAAAACTATAAATATATATACATGTACATCGTAAGTAATAAAAAATTGTATAAATTATCAGCTGCTACAAAATCGAAATTGGAGTAAAATAATTAACACGATTTATAACGTCAAGTACTAATAAAAACAGATTACATGCAATTTTTTAGTTACTAAATGATTAAAGACATTACAAAGCTCAAAAAATTTAATAATCTATACGATCGCCTTTTTTTTGAACAACCTGATTCAGGCGTTTTGGAATACTGTCAATGGGAGTGTTGATATATTCTTGTTTTATTTCATATTGAACAACAAACCGAATGCGTTCACATAAATTCTCAATTTCAGTATGCTTATTGATGTTGCGCTTTTCAATAACATTAATGTCCGGGCTGTTAGATGGCAATTGAGTGAAAGATAGTTTTTCCGATTTTGGCCCTTCTACTGTTTAAATGTAAATATAAAACAACTATAGTGAACTTAGATAAATATGACGTTACCTTTTTGAACGTATGACATGAAGCATTGTTCTGAAAAACAGTACTAACCTCCGTGTAAGTGTGTTACATTTTATAATAAAAAACATCCTTTATAACTGAAACAAATATTTTTTTATTTAAGGTACCAGATATAATTCTCTATTTGATAAGTTGATTATACTTAATACTAAACCAACACATTAATTATCAAGGGTGGGTTCTCTTTCTAATAACTGGCAGTAAATATTTTTGAAAACTCGATCCACACAACACTTTGTTTTAAAGCCAAATGGTTCGTCCCGAATTATTGTTTCATCAGCTAGGTATACGGAACGCCAATAACAAAGGTGTCGTTTACTCCATAGTTTACAAAAGGCTAAGCTATCATACTTTTGTTATTTAGTAATAAATGGTGATTGAAGCGTTAAACCAGATTCTATTTCCCTGTTTCTGATCGTGAAATAAGTGAAATTGTTTGAACTATTTTTTTAGTTTCTGAAATAGGTTTATTATAATTTTTTAATTCTATAACAATTTTCTGATTATCCGTAGTAGTTGTTACACGTTTTCCTCCAACATGATCGTAATTTTTTAACTATTAATAATTCGATAAATTGTTGAAAGGTCAACTCTGTATAAAGTTGCCAATTTTTTGGGTGAAAATCCTCCAGTTTTTAATTTTTTGACAACACGATAAACATTTTTATCACTATTGTCCATTTCACAACAATACAATCAGAAAGTAAAATTAGCGGATAAGCGGAATCTCAAGGTTGAACGTAAATAATAAATTATTCAAATTGTTTTAAAATTTTTATTTAAAATCTTTTAAAAAGTTATTTTTATTACTTTTATATATATAGATTAGAATAATTAAATGTTATTTTAATAATTATTATGACATCACAATTAGGGCAGAGTTGAATGTGCATTTAACATCAATTTTCACGATTACCCATTGTTCATTTTTAATCAAATTAAGCACACAAAGTAAAAATTATAAACATTATGTAATTTACTATCCACGTTTATATAGAAATAGCTTTTTAAATATGATATTTTAGTTAACTCAGCCTTTTTAAATAAATATTTCGAATTTGGACCTGTGTGGAGATGGGTTCGAATCCCACCACCGGCCCTAAAATGTGGGCCCACGTTCGGCTTTGCTAAAATGTCCACTGCTGAAAAATGTTTCAAGTAAAACATTTAAAGTAGCAAACATAAAATTAAAATAAATAAAATATATACGAACTATCAAGTACTTCGCATTATTTTTAATTCGCAATATTTTTACCAAAAAAAACAATTGGGCATAACCAATTTATTTAGATTTGATACTCACAAATTTTTGTGTTAATTTTTGAAATGGTAGCATATGTATATAATGTATTTTTAAACATTGAATATATTTCGATATAGATACATATATATACTAATTTGTTTTTAACAGTTTATTAAAAACATTTTATTTTATTGTGCATTTATGCATTACTTTGTATGCTTCTTATTTGTGTCTAAAATTTAAAATAGAAGTTTTTTGTTTTTAATTATCTTTATTATTTTATCTAAAGAAAGAATATTTTCTCAAGCATATTTTGTTTCTATTTTTTTAAAATTTAAGTTAATGTAGGTACAACAAAATTAAAAAACAACGAAATAAAATTAGTTCATAATAAAAAAATACGTAGCAATTAAATAGATAAATACTTATACAACATAGTAAATTCAACTTTTTTTTATATTTCAAAAACTATTTAGCAACATTTAATTATTTTTGAAAAATGAACTAAGCAATTATTGTATAAAATATAAATGTAATAAATCAATATGTTGACTATAATTATTAGCTTTGTCTTTTGCTGCTTGATGTTGTAAGAACGATTCTCGTTTCAATACAATACCTACTTTTATTGTTGCCTCTGTTGCTTCTAGAAAACATTTTATTGTGCCATTAGCATCTTCAGAATGCTTAAATATTATCTGTACATTTAAATCATAATCTATGTATATTGTATCCATTGTTTGGTTATTATTTTGTGATTGTGAGTTGTTAACGCATTGTTCAAACCTAAACCTGAATAGTTTAATCTATAAATAAACATTTTTACTACATTATTTTTATTACAAAACCTTATTCTTCTAAAGAGCATGGAACAACAATAATAAAACCCCAAAAAATCGTGATAAGATAACAAATTGATTTTAAACATCTATTGGTATTTCAATGGTGTCTTCCCAATTAGTTTGTAGCCACATGTATGTATGCCAGCAACCATTATTTTCTAATCTCTATTTGTTTGTTTCAAAATCAGGTTGCAGGCGCTAAATGCTGAATTTGACATGATTTTGACCTGTGGACAACAGTTAGTGATCTTCATTCTTTGACACATAATCGCGCTAGGTAATTTTAAAAATACTTCTAAAATACCGGCAATAAAAACTATCCACCATGTTATAAATGTTCTCTGTTTGCTTGAACATGTCACTTTTATATATTGCTGTAAAAATGACGGGTATAAACAGAGTTTTGTCTTTAGGTGGATGGAAGAATGAAATCATATTGAATTTAGTCTATTAAAAATTAATGTAAAGAATTTTTTTCTTTTAATATGTGTTTTTTTAACATTAAAAAAATTATTTTTGTACATTAAAATATATATATATATATATATATATATATATATATATATATATATATATATATATATATAATTATTTATGGTTATTGGCTTAGATAAATGTGGATTTTTTACACACAATTTGGGTGTATTGTATTCTGTTTTCAAAATAATTGGTCAGCTTTTTGATTGTGTGATTGGGAGCATTGAGTTCAATAAAACGCTAAAGCAGTTTGCTTCTGCATATGCGGTACAGCGCTTGAATTCGGACCTCGGTGGGCATGGGTTCGAATCCCACCACTGGCACTAAAATGCGGGCCCACGTTCGGCTTCGCTAAAATGTCCACTGCTGAAAGATGTTTCTTGTAAAACATTCAAAGTAGCAAATATAAATAAATATATATATATATATAATATTAATGTTTAAATGTTATGCAAAATAGATTTCAGTAAATGGATAACGAAAGATCCACATTCAGCTCCAGCTAATTCTTCTACTCCGACAGACAGTTACTCATTCAATTTTATTTAAACAATAGTTTGAATCTATTTAGAACGAAAAAGATTTTTAGTACACGTACGCTATCCTTGCCACTGTATTTTTAATCTAATATTAGTAATTATAGTAATAAAAGTAATTTTAAATATTTGTTAAAAAAAGGAAAGTTAATATTATTTAGTTAAGTCAAATTGTTTTTACAATTACAAACTTATAATTACAAACAACACTTTTATTTATTAAATTTATTTCTATTTTTTTGATTGCAAAACAAATTTTTGAATAAAAACGTGCTTTTATAGTGAACATGAAAAGAAAAACAATTTTGGTAAAGTATATAGGCTTGAAATAATTAAAATCTTTGTACAATTAATTTGTATCTGTTTTAAAATTTGTAATTAAGCACATTTTTTTGATAGTTATTATTTTATATTATTGAAATAAAAAAAAACGTTTGTAAAGGATGTGTTTTGAAATTCGAAAGGGGCGCGAATATGAAGTTGTGTGATACTGCTAATAAAAATGTTTAAATTTTATTTTTATTACTTTAAATGTTTTATGAAAAACAGCTTTTATCGAGGCCGAACGTGGAACTTTATTTAATGTTAATAGTAGAGATACAAATTCATGCCCATTCATGTTTGAACCGACTTCTGTACGGCTAAATCACTAACGGCAATGAAATGTAAAACATTGGGCATTGCCTTTATTATTGCAAACAAAATTAATAGAAGACGTAAACTGTAAGATGAATTTATTTCGTATATTCTCTTTAGTCACAACATATAAAATATCAGAATCGTAAAAATAAATAATGTAATTAACTTAAAATTAATAACTATACGTTATTACATCATTTGGTTCAAACAAAACACCGAGTTAACTTTAATGGTTGTTTTAAAGTGTTGATAACTGCTCAAGCTGCTAATATGTTAAAAACACTTGAATCTGTTTACATTTACACATCAAAACCCATTTTGTGTGCATAAAAACAATTTGTAACTTCATTAAATTTAGCGTGGACTTAACATATGCATGTTGCATATGTGTATGTATGTATAGTTATAAATGTTAAGTTAATTATATCATATATATATATATATATATATACTGATTTTTTTAATGTTTGTGACTAAAGCGAATATTCGAAATGAATTCATCTCACAGTTTACGTCTTCTATTATTTTTGTTTCGGACAATGAAATAGTTGTAAAGTGTTTATGGTTGTATTAAATTAAGTGTATTTATAGAATAGTTATAGTATATTGTTGTATACAATTAGATTGTAAATTAATTGTTTTTAAACAATCATATTTATAAGCATTATTATGCTGTAAGCCTAAAACATTACTGAGAAATAATAACTAATTATATCAGTCAAAAAATATCGAAATTAATAATTAAAATTATTTAAAACGTGTTTTAAAAACACTACAATGTTATGTTTAGCAAGCAGTAAACAGAAATTAATTTATTTATTATTGTAAAAAAATAAAAATAACAAATTTATATTAAATTGGAAAATTAATTTGAATGTCAAAATGGTTTTTATTTATGTATGCTAATAATGGTTTCAAACTGAAATAATGTTTCAAGAGTCAATTGGTAATTATTAATTTAAAAATCGAAAGTCGAAAGAAAGTCGTTTGAGTAATTTTTTGATGTAAATTTAGTTTAATTGTACACAAATATTTATTGTTTCAACTATACAATGTGTTGTATAATAATAATAATAATAATAATAATAATAATAATA